>JABLUY010000299.1:0-38405 GCA_013306675.1 Thraustochytrium sp. TN22 | reverse complement strand
GGTTCTGGACTGCGTGCTGGATGCCCTGCGGGATGAAGACGATCTCGCCCTCCTTTTGGACGCAGTGGAGCAGCTCGGAGTCGTCCTCGAGCTCCTCGGTGACGTTGGGCGCCTCGATCTTGAGCGCCTTGATCTTGTCGGCAAAGGCGCCCAGGCCGGAGCGCACGACGACCTCCGGGTTGCTGGGCGCGGGCAGGCCAGCCTTGGACTCGCGTACTCGCAAGTCGACCACGGCGTCCTCTTGATCCCAGTGCGCAAGGCAGAACAATTCGTGGTCACCGAAGCGCGCGCGGTAGGTCTCGTCCGGCGGGGCTGCGGGCTCGATGAGGCGCACAAGATCCTGGGCCTCGCAGCGAGGGAGGCACCTCCATGCACCATATGGCCGCCTGGTTCGCGTGGTAGTTGATACCCAAGGGGAACGTGCGGGTCTTAAGACGACGGCGCACAATGGTGGCGTCCGAGTCACACAAGTCGCGCAATGCTAGGGCAGGTTCCTCATCTTCCGAGCCCCCAAGTCAAGCTCGAGCTCGAAGGCAGAGACAAACAGAAAGACATCAGGTTGCACCGCACAAGGCTCATCTCAGGCAACGACGGATGAGCTCCTTTAGAAACCCCTCCACGTCCTCCTCGTGGTACGAGCCACGCCGAACGGGCAGCAACTTGACGTTCCGGAAAGGGTTTGGACAGACGCCAGGCACCGAGTGGATGTACTCGTGAAAGTCCGCGTAGCTCTCGAGGTGCGTCTCAGACTCATGTACGGCGACAATGGGCTTGCCCTTGGTGGCTGCCTCGTTCAACTTGGCTTTGGGTTGGGCCGCACGAGCTGCCTGCTGCTGACTTGCCTGCTTTGCTTGGCGTGGCGTGCCTTGTGCGTGCAGAGCCCGGCGAGGCTTGCGCGGCTTGGCTTGCGCGGCCTGCGCGGCGCGCGGCGGCGGAGAGCGAGTGCGCAGGCGCAAGGCTCGGGCTCCGGCCTTGGACGTCGCCCCGATGCTGGGCGCGGCGCGCGGCGCGGTGGCGCGCGGGCTGCGGCATGGCGCGCAGCGCAGCGCGGCGCTCGGCGCGACGCGAGGGCTCGCGCTCAAGGCCGGCAGCGCGGCGGAGTTCCTGGTGGAGGAGCGCGGGCTGACGGAGGAGCAGGCCACCGAAGTGCTGCGCACGCTCAAGGAAGCCGGCGCCGGGACCTCGGACGCGACGCTCAAGGCCGTGGCCAAGGGCATCGACAAGGAGAGCCTCAAGGCGCTCGTGGCGGCCGTGGACGAGACGCTGCAGCGCACGAACGCGCGCAACGCGCTGGAGCCCGCCACGCTGCAGGCGTCCGCGCTCAAGTGGGACTACTCGTTCACGATCGAGGGCCGTGACGGCGACTCGCTGTACAGCCTGGTTGAGCACGGCACCGAGCTGGCCGAGTACCTCGAGTGCGCGTGCCAGGGCCAGCTCATGTGCTCCACGTGCCACGTGTACGTGGACGAGGAGAACCTCAAGGACCTCGCGCCGCCGGAGGAGGCCGAGCAGGACATGCTCGACATTGCCTTTGAGCCGCGTGACAACTCGCGTCTCGGCTGTCAGATCAAGCTCAAGGCGGGCTCCATTCTCAAGGTGCAGATCCCGTCTGGCGCCAACAACTACTACAACTGAGCGGCGCGCGCGCGTGTGTGGGTTAGCGTGCACGTAGCGAAGGCGCTAGGTGGGTGGGTGTGAAGCGGAGGTTAGTCAGGAGGCAGAGCACTGGCTTGGCCTCTTTATCCAAAAAAGGGTGGTACCAATCAAACATCTTCGTCCCTGTCTCTGTATGTGTGTGTGTGTGTGTCTGTCTGTCTCGCTTCTTCATCTAGCTAGCTCGCTAGCTAGCTAGGCTTTGGCGGACGCAGCAACACAAGCGCATCAATGCGGAGCGTCTGCGCAAGAAGCGCCACGAGCCGGTCTGCTAGGCGCAGTTTGAGCGCGACGGGCTCGCACGGCCCGTTCGGCGGACCAGCGCCAGCCGGCAGCGCCGCCCACGTGCCGTGCAGCGGGTCCAGCGCGAGACGAACCGCTTCGTGCCTCGCCTCCGCACGGCGCAGTGCCACGTGCAGTGCCTGGCGGTCCGGCGCGCTCACTAGCGCCAGCGGGACGGCGCGCAGAGCGGTCTGCAGGGCGCCGAGGGCGACCTGAAGCGCCGGGTCGGGCTCCGGCGCGAGGCGGATGCGCGCGCTCGCGTCGCCCAAGGCGCCGGCCAGAGCAGATTCCCAGGCGCCGCCCGCGGCCACAAACGTCGCATCCTCGTGGTCGGCCCAGAGCGCCACGAGCCGCGCGGCGCGCGCCACGGCGGCAGCGTACTCCCTGGCGAGCCCAAGACTGGGCGCGTAGATGAGCATCTGCCCGCACGTCACGAGGCGCGCGTCGTCCTCGTGCCCGGCGCGGGCGCGCGACTGCAGGCCCTCGAGCAGCACGCAGGGCGCCGTGGTGCCTCCGATGCGCAGCTCGCTGACGCGAGCTGCGAGGCCCACGACGGCGGGCACCAGGTCCGGCCCGAGCTCGCGCAGCATGCCCGTGTCCACGACGGGCCGGATGCCGGCGAGCACGCACAGCAGGCGGGCCTCGCCCACGCTCACGCTCTGCACGAGGAGGATGCCGAGGCGCTCCGCCGCGTCAAGGGCCGCCTCGGAGAGCGGGTGCGTGCAGACGACCGCATCAACGCCGCCCCGCGCGCGCAAGGTCTCGAGGAGAGCCATGGTGCGCGAGGCCGCAAAGGCGACGGCATCTTCGAGCGCGCGCTCCTCGCGCACGCAGACGGCCTCGTTGTCGCGGCGCTCGACCGGGCCGAGAGGGCAGGTCCACACCGTGAAGCGCGCGTCGCGCATGTCGAGCGCGCGCCGCGTCTGCGCGGCCACGCGGTACATGGGCGGGCTGCTCAGCAGGACGGCGCGCCGGCCCAGCACGCGCGGCGCGCCGGGCCCCTCGCAGTGCACGAGCGCGGGCGCGTCGGGGCGCAGCGCCGCGTGCGCCGCGCCGCGCGCCGCGCGCGCCAGCCTCGCGCGCGAGAGCGCAGCCGCCGGGTCTTCGGAGTCGCCGTCCGCGCAGCCGGCGCGCAGCCACCGCACCAGCGCGTCCGCGAGCGCCTCCTCCTGCTCGGGCGGGAACTGGCCGCGGAGCGCCGCGCGCGCGACGTGTGCGAGGCCGTCCTGGACCTCGCGAGCCGCACTTGAATCGCGCGCGGCGCGCAAGGCGGCCTGCCACGCGTCGCTGCCGGCCCACATGCGCAGCGCGCGCGAGACGCGCACGCATTCTCTGTCCGAGAGGGAGGCGCCGCTGCGCCGGCCCTGCTGCTGCAGGTCGCGCAGCGCAGCGGCCGCCATGATACAGAGCGTGGAGCAGCCGTCGCCGGCCTCAGCCTCGAGCGCGTCCATCTCCACCAGGAGCAGCCGCAGCTCCGCGGGCGCGCGCCGCGCCTTGCCGGGAAAGAGCGCGTCTCGCGCGGCCTTGCCGCTCTTGGTCACCGTCAGCTTGCGCGTCGTCTCGCTCACAATGAGGTGGTCGCGGCCCAGCGGACCGAAACTCGTCGCCAGCACCTGGCGCAGCGCGTCGGCCTCCTCGGCAGCCGCTGCCGCGAAGCGGGCGCTCATCTTCTTGTGCAAGAGCAGCCGGCGAGGCTACTCCTGCTTCTCCTGCTCCCGCGCTTGCTGCTCACGCTCGCGCTTCTGCAGCGCGACCCACTCCTTGCGGCAGTCCACGTAGCTGCGCATCCGGCCGTCAGTTCGTTTCCTCCGCACGTCCGCGTGCTCCTGCGCGGCGCCAGCAGCAACCTACAGCGAGCGCTCGCTCTCGCAGTACTCCTCGTACTCCTCCGGCTCCTTGCCGCCGTACTTGGTGGCGCAGCGAATGTACGCCTCCAGCCGGTCGCCGCACGGGTCGTCCGCCCACCGCACGTCCGAGGATCCCGCCGCGCCCATCCTCCCGCGCGCGCGCAGCCTTTGATTCTGGTTATACTGTGCCTTCCTTTCGTCCGTGCCGTGGCAGCCGAGCTGGAACTTCTGGAGCCGCGCAACCCCAACCCCAGTCTGGCCTAGGCCTTAGAGCCTAGTGAAGCGAAGCCGCGCAACCCCAGCTAGTTCGCTTCGCTCCTCGTCGCGCTGGCGTTCTCTGTCAGAAATGCTGCCACAGTCGCGTGCCCTGGCTTTCTTTTTAAAACTTGCTACTTGCTGGCCAGCTTGCAGTGGTCTTTCGATGCAGGAGCTTATACGTCGTGGTCAAAATCCAAGCTTTGACAGACCAGCGCGTCTCGCAGAGAATTTCAATAGAGCTCGTGGCCTTTGAGCTGGCGGCGGCGGCTTGACGGATGGCAAAGTCGAGACTCGGCAGAGCTTGTCTCGAAGTGGGCTCTCCGGGCAGAGTGACGAAAGGAATTGTGTGAAGGCCTGTGCATCGAGAGGAATCCGTCCCAACAAGGGCGAGGTGCGCCAGAGTCTCGTGCGCAAGGGCGCTATGCGCACGCACAGGAGAGGTTTGGCATGGGCCGTTCTGTGGCGAGGTCAGTCCATTTGAGGCGGCAAGCTTGTCTATGGAGGGCCTTGGGCCACCTCTTCAAGCACGCGTCAAAGGCCTCCGTCGTGCTTCGCGCGCCCTTCAAGCACGCGCTAAAGCACTCCTCGCGCTACGCGCTCCTGCAGCGGTGCACCTACGTGCGTGTGTGTGTCCAGTGTCCACAATTGGGCTCGCCCGGGGCAGCTGTCGCGCTTCGCGCTTCTTCTTCGACACGGCCGCCTTTCGTAAGCTCAAGAGGAGACGCAGAAGCGGCACAGCCGCAGCAAGGCCCAGCTCGAGCCTCTCACTGTGAGATCGTTGCTTCGGCGGTCACGGTCCGCTCACAGTCAGATACGCTTCTCGGACGACGTTGTGACGCCGCAGCGTGCCTGTGACGCACTCTCTTGCGATCTGGGACACTAACGTCCTGTCTCCATTCGGCGGTTGGCCGCAGCGAGCGAGCTAGCTTGGCGCCAGGCGAGACGAGGCCGCGAGACAAGTCATACAAGCAAGGCCAGGTTCTTTCCAAAGCAAGAGCAGGTCGGTGTGCACGTATGTCACCAGTGCGCAGCTCAACAAGGTCTCACTGACTGCAGTGCGAGTGACTGACAGTGAGGATCCCGGACCCACAGCTATGATCCGTAACCGTCTGTACACATCGCCGCGATTCAAGTTGAGGACTCGGAGCGCAGCCGAGCGCAGGTCAGCCGGCCAGCCGTCTTTGTCTTTGACTCTTTGCCGGCGGGCGGCAGGCTCGCCCTGTCTGCCAGTGCCAGCAGCGGCGCCTCGGCCTCCGAGTCGAGTCGCGCCTTGGCCCGCCGTGCCTCGTGACGACGTGTGGGAAGCGCCTCGACGCGCAGCGCAGAGAAGCGGCGCGCTCCCGCTGAATGACTGCGAGCGCGTCGTCATCGCGGCCGCACCGGCCACCACCGTGCACCACGCCGTGCTGCGTTTGGCGGCGGCGCGCGTCGCGGTCGTCGTCGCAGCCCCGCTCGGTGCTCGCCTTCAGGTTTGATTCAACTTTGCCTTGGGCTCCTGCACGCGCAGCGCCTGGGTCTCGCCGCGCGCGGACTCGCCGTGCATCCCCGGTCCCTCTGCCTGCGCCGGCACGCGAGCGCCCCTCGCGGGGGCCCTGCGCGAGTCTCGGACGAGGAAAGCCAAGCCAAGCCTCGCTTGCGCGGCGTCCGGGAAGGCGCCGGAGGTGGTCACGGTGGCCAGCCGAGCGAGCGCCGCGGGCGCCCGGTCTGCCCACCGGGAGCGGCGACGTCCGAGCCGAAGGAGTCCTCCGAGCCCGGCGAGCTGAGCTGCGACCACGAGTCGAGTCGAGCGCCGGGGCGGCCGGGCCTTGAGGCGAGGCGAGGCGAGGCGAGGCGTTGGCCTCGCGAAACTGCTGGTTCCAGCCGGCAGGCACTGGCACTGGCAGGCACTCGGCGAGGAGCGCTCGGCCGTCGCTCGGCTCTCGCGGCGCGCTCATTCCATCCATCCATCATCCACCCATCCACCGCACCCATCCACTGCGCTCAATTCGCTGCGCGGGCTGCCGAGGACGTGGCCGTGGCCGCTGCGCGCGGCGGCGCGCTCTCGTCGGCGCGGCAGACCTCGGCCCGCGGCTCTGGCCGGAGGACGACTGGCCGCGGCGGAAGAAAGAGAGCAAAGCAAAGCGAGAAAGCTGAGCACGCGAGGCGGCGACGTCACGAGGCCCGAGGCTCGCACGCCGCGAGGCTCGAGGCGAGGCTCGCTCGCGGCCGCGGCGCGCCCGCGCCGGCCTGGCGACCACCGGTCCTCGTCCTCCAGCTCGTGCCCGCCGCGCCGGCGCGGAGCAGAGCAGAGCGCAGAGGGCGTGTGAATGCTCGCGGAGGGCGAGCTGCCGATGGCGCGGTCGCAGGGCAGCAACGAGGAGCAGGCGCAGACCAACCAGGTGCCGCGCGCGGTGTCGTCCATGGACGAGGCGATGCGCGGCGGGCCTGACGGCGGGGCCGGCGGCTCGGGCGACCCGGAGAAGGAGAAGCCCGCGGAGGACCCGATGATGTACAACAGGTGGTGGCTGATCCTGTCCAAGCCAGTGACCAAGGCCAAGGGCCAGGCGCTGCTGCGCGAGCTGCTGTCCGGGCTGACGGTCTCGCTGGCGCAGGTGCCGGAGGCAGTGGCCTTTAGCTTCACGGCCGGCGTGGACCCCATCATCGGGTTGCAGGCGGCGTGGATCATCGGCCTCATCACGGCGCTCTTCGGCGGCGCGCCCGGCATGGTGAGCGGCGCGACCGGCGCCATCGCCGTGGTGCTGCCCGAGTTCGTGGCCGAGTACGGCCTCGGGTATCTCTTCATGGCTGTCTTCTTCATGGGCATCATCCAGGTGGTGATTGGGCTGCTGGGCGGCGCCAAGCTCATCAAGCTCGTGGGCCACCCGGTCATGCTGGGCTTTTGCAACGGCCTCGCCATCGTCATTGGCATCTCGCAGCTGCACAGCTTCACGGAGCCGCGCTACTGCCCGGTGGATTGCGACGCGCCCTCGTACGAGTGGGACGCTTGCATCTTCATCGACCCGGACGTCGGAGCCAACGACTCGTACCCGTACAAGTGCGAGGAGTACACGATGGGCTCCACGGCCGGCTGGCAGGCCTTCGAGACGCTCCTCACCATGGCAACCATCTACTTCTTGCCGCGGCTCACCAAGGTCTTCCCCAGCTCGCTGGCCGGCATCATCGTCGGCACGGTCGTGGAGTTCGCCATCGTGCGCACGACGGGCTTCAAGACGCCCACGGTAGGCGACGTGGCCTCGGTCAAGGGCTTCTTTCCCATCCCGGTCTGGGCCGACTCGCGCTACAACGCGGACATCCCGAGCCTGGCTAGCGCCGAGACGTACACGACCTGCCTGCCGGTCTCCGTGGTGATGGCCATCATCGGCCTCGTCGAGTCGCTCATGACGCTGCAGTTTGTGGGCCAGATCACCGGCCGCAAGCCCAAGCCGCGCAACGAGGTCTTCGCGCAGGGCGCCGCCAACATCGTCACGGGCATCTTTGGCGGCATGGGCGGCTGCGCCATGATTGGCCAGAGCCTCATCAACGTCAGCCAGAACAGCGCGCGCACGCGCATCTCCACCACTTTCTCGGCGATCTTCTTGCTGCTCATCATCCTCGTCGTCTACCCGGCCATCAACCTGGTGCCCATGGCCAGCCTGGCTGGCGTCATGTTCATGGTCGTCATCGGCACCTTCGAGTGGCACTCGCTCCTCGTCATCCTGGCCAGCGTGCTGCCGGAGAAGCTGCGCCGTCACCCGCGCCTCAACTGGGCGCGCAAGGTCAAGCGCTCCGATGTTCTCATCATCATTCTCGTCACTGCCGTCGCCGTCGCCGCCAACCTCGCCTACGCCGTGGCGGCCGGCGTCGTCCTTGCCGCCCTCGTCTTTGCCTGGGACCAAGCCGAGCTGCTCGAGGTCAACCGCATCGAGCCGGACGCCCTTCTCGTCGACGAGGAGGCCATGCTGCTGCGCGCCAAGGCCACGGACTCGCGCCGCTCGGGCGACTCCGAGTCGCTTTCGCGCCCAGGCCCGGACAACGGCTTCATCCCGCCGCAGACCGCCACCGAGGCTGAGGAGGACGCCGCGCTGCGCCTCGACCCGTCCAGCGTCCGCGTCTACCAGGTCAAGGGCGCGCTCTTCTTCGCGTCCGCGCAGCGCTTCATCTCGCTCTTCCACCCGCATCACGATCCGGACACCGTCGTGCTCTATCTCGACCAGGCCGTGCTCTCCGACTACTCGGCGCTCGCCGCCCTCAACTCCGTGTCGCACCTCTACTCGGGTCTCGGCAAGCGCCTGCTCCTGCGCAAGGTCACCGCACACTCGCTGCGCTCCATCCGCAAGGCCGGTCACCTCATCTACACCTTCGACAAGACCAAGTCCGACCGCGTCAACGAGGACGAGCTCCTCTCCATGGCCATGGCGCCCTCCTGGGACGCTCTTGCCCCGGACGTACGCTACGACTCCGATGGCGAGGTCGCCGCCGACGACGCCGACGACGACAGCGAGGCCACTTCCGACCGCACCATGGACCGCGACGAGCCGGTCATGCGCAGCGCCGTCTAAATCTCCGTGCGATGCAGAGGCTGCTCGCGCGCCGTGTGGACCAAAAATAGCCACTTGACGGGAATGGCCGAGCCGGCCGAGCTCACACAAGTCAGCGCGATTTTTCGCCTGCTTCTCCACTGTCAGGCCGGCCATGTTTGCGCGTCTTCATAGAAGACTGCCTCTCATGTCATGTTCCCTCCGTAGCTCCCAGGAGCTAGCTAGTACCTGTGCTGCGCGCGCCGCACCTCGCGCAGCAGCTTTTCATTTGTATGTTTTTCTTCAGATGCCGCGGCGCGTGCAACAAAAGTCTGATCGTACGCTGGCAGGCTTGTCAAGTCTTCTTTCCCTGATGAAAGGCGCGATTTCCTCCTGCCAAAGTTCTATTCATGCCCACTCGCTTCTTAAACCCGCCAAGTCTTGTCCGCCAGTTGCTTCTTTTTCCACACGGCGATCTGCGGTTGCAAGCCGCGCGCTGCATCTCATTTGAGTTCCCGCATCATGTCAGCGACAAAGCTCAGACACATGGCACTGACAAATTCGGACGCAACGGCTTTCCGCTGGCCCCTCACTGTCCACTGTGCTACCTACCAATGTAAGGTTACATGCCTCTTTCCAAGTCACTGAGCATGGCCGTTACCACACAGCCCCGCGGCGCTGCCTCGCCTACTAGCTAGTCGTAAGCCAGTGCCCGCCTCGCTGGTGGCGTCAGAAGGCCGGACGTCTTGAATTTGGAGCTACTATGAAAGCTTAGACTCCAGCTAGGCCTCAACACAGAGCACGTATTGCGTTCTGCGTGCGTTATTATTGCGCTGCTCAAGTTGCGGTGCGCTCTGCGCTGCGGCGCAGAGCAGAACTGCACGGCCACCGGCCGAGCGGCTGGCCGAGCTGGCCCTGGCGAACGCCTCGCACGCGACGCTGCAGCGCAGAGCTGGATCACCCGCCCACTGGCCGAGCGGCTCGCAGGTGGCCGCAGCCATGCGCATCTTTACGCCCCGCACGGAGGAGAGCACAGTTGCGCTGGCAGACACGGCAGCGCCTGATAACTTCGTCAAAGCGGTGGTGGCAGGGCGCGTCCTGAATGGCGTCGGGCTTCTCGTCTGCCTCCACTGGGCAAAGCGAATATGGCGCGCACGGCGCTCGCTAAAAGGTCGAGCCAGGAAAGCCATCACCGAGGTTTTCTGTCAAGTCCTGGCCGCGCTCGCCGCCAATCTTTGGGGACTCTGGCTTCTCAGCTTCCGCTTACCATGGCTGCTTTGTGGTGTGGTGGGCAGCTTCGGCGCTGGTTTCTATTGCTTGTCCAACTTTTTCAGCTACAGAGTCCTCGCTCGACGGGCTGCGAGTGTAGCAAGATTCATGCCTCCGCGCTTCCTAGACGCTCTACTGCTTGTGCGTCTCTCTGTCTGGGCCGTATTGCCCGTGGCCTCTGCGGCCACGCTAAACTTTCAAGGGAAGCTACTCTTTGCAGAGGGTTACTGCGTCGAGAGTCTGGGGCGCGTCATCACGATTATGGCGGTCGTTATGGACACAGCCCTGTCGCTCACCTTTCTCGCGCTCTTCCTCGCCCCACTTGCGTACAGCCTGCGGATAGAGTCTACTGGACTCGGTAGGTCGTCCACTTCGCAGACTGCCCAACATGGGAGGGAGAAGTATCTGGCAATTTCGAGGGCAGCATCCAGGAACCTCACTCTCTCTGGAATCGCCATCGGCAGCACCTTTATCATGCTCACGTCGTCCGCGGTCTTCATCGTGAGCGACGATGATATCGACCACCAGTACTACCGTCTCATCCACCATTACACAGCACCGATTGACATGCTCATCAACGCTGCGGTCAGCATGGCGCTCTTTCGACACCTCTTTCAGGTCAAAAGGCGCCGCACGCCTAGAACAAAGGACGCTGATATCAACACCACCAGTGACGACATCCTCACGACGGCGAATAGTATCAACACCTAAAGCATGCGTCTGCGTGAGCGAGAGAGCGATGCGTGGTGTTTGCTGCCTTACCAGCCTGCATGTGCACGTGCACGTTTTCCTCTTGCTCCTGCCCTGCAGGCGGACACTCTCCGAGAGGTGGGCGAGACAAGGGGCGCCGCCAATAGGCCCTCTTGGCAGTGCGCACCATCACTGCATGTGAGGTCGTGCAAACCGTGACCAAGGCAAGGACGTGCACGCCACTTCAAGTTGTAAGAGTGTGTGTGTGTGTGTGTGTGTGTGTGTGTGTGTGTGTGTGTGTGTGTGTGTGTGTGTGTGTGTGTGTCTAGCTAGTAGCTAGCTGCTAGGACGCCGTGCATTTACGATGCATACGCACGCACACACTTACGCACGCACCCGCACAGGCAAGAGCAAGAAAGCTGGCGAGGGCGTGTGCCCAGCTTGACGTATGTGCATTTGCGAGCGTCTGAGTTCGCTTTCTCTTGGTGTACTCGTGGCTGCGGTTTGTAAAGTGTCCGGTGACCGCCGATGCTGCGGTTTGTCAAGTGTCCGGTGACCGCCGATCCCTCAGGGTAACAGGCTTTTCTCATCAGCTCGGCCCGGGTTTGCACCAGGCAGAAAGCGGCACATGCGCACGGCCAGTGTGACGACAGACGGACAGGCGCGCGAGCCAGCGCACCGCTGCGCACCGCTGCGCACCACTGCGCACCGCTGCGCACGCGACAGCATCGCAGCCCTTCTCGCGCACTCACGTAGATCGCATGACTTTCTTTGCAGAGCGAACAGAGGAACGCACTGTGACACTGAGCGAGCTGCATGCGCCGCGTAAATTCTTGATCGCAGTCCACGTGACGCAAGCGATCAGCATCTTCGCGTGCATACTCTTTGCTGTGTTCTGCGTGATCGTTTACAGGGCGTGGGTAAGAGCCAGGGCCCAGCGCCCGAGGGCAATCCTGTTTCTGCTCCTATGCCAGCAGGTCAGCAGCTTGCTTTTGTGCCTTTGGATCTTGCTTTGCTGTTCAATAACCATGTCATGGAAGGCATGCAACTGGTTCGGTGGCAGCGGCGGGGTGTTCTTCATCAGTGCAAATTTCTGTTGCTACAGAGTCATGCTGCACCGTGCGGATGCAGTCTCCGAGCTCATGCCACCTTCCTTCAAGGTCACTCTACGCGTGGTGAGCTGGCTCACTTTAGGCGCTGTCCCCGTCGTCGTCATGACGCTCGTTTTGTTCCAGGGTCGCCTCTACTTCGTGGAGCGCATCTGCATGGAGAGTATCAACAGAGTACCCATCCTTATTATGGCCTGTCTCGATACCGGCCTTTCACTCGCTCTTCTATGGCTCTTCGTGGCCCCTGTCTATTTTCTGCTGCGTGAAGTGAAGGACATCGACTCTAGCTCTTCGAGTGCGACACAATCTGTCGGCCGGAGGGTACTCACGAGGAACCTCGCGCTGACCTCCACCTCCATTTTGAGCACATTTGCTTTGCTCATGGCCGCATCTTTGATCGTGCCGTCCGATCCAGGGGCCGACTTGGACCGTGCGATGTGGAGCCCGTTACCATTGTGCTGTGCTCCCATCGACCTACTCATCAACAGCTCTGTGAACATGATGCTCTTTCAGAAGCTTCTCACCAGCGTCAAGAAGGCCCCTTCCAAGCCCGTACCTCTATCTTGAAAATAAGAAGCTGCAAGCTCGATCAATCAAGGCGCACCAAGCATCGTTTGCACGCAAAATGAAGTCAGGACGGCTGCATCCAGCTGGGCGCGACAGCACGTTGCACATTGCGCACGCAAGCGATAGGGTGCAACGATGTGGTGCAGATGCAGCAGGCCATGCACGCTCACGGACCTGACCGGCCACGTCAAAGCCCTCCTATTCGCACAAACTTCCCGAGGGGCCCTCGGCGCGCGTGCCTTTTTTTACGCGTATCTGTTTCACGCCAATGCGCTTTACCCTCGAGGCCCTGATGTGTTGGCGTAGGTGCTGAATACCCGCGGTCCTTCCTTTGCTCTCGAACAACAGTATTCCAAGAGAAAACGATTCTTGGGGGGATGCTTGCCCTTTTACCTCTGTCACCGACCTGTCACCGGGACGTCACCTGTTACCTTGATTGGCTGTGACAACGACCCCTTGATTTGAACCCAATGCCTGCCTGGAACTAACAGTAAGTAGCACGATCCTCTGCGCGGCTGGCCCCACCACTGTACGACCTGCGTCGAGTGGTACTGGTACAACGGTGATACCAGTACCATGGCACGAGCGCACCAGGTACCAGGGCGGTACCAAGTACGGGTACCACAGTGCTCAACGACCCTCCATGATCGAAGCTGGACCGTAGTACTGTTAGTACGTGTACAAGGTATCCGGTTGCGCCCGGTTGACCCACAGCACACCTGAGGTCGCCATGCGACAAGGCAGTGGCAAGAGCTTGATCCAAGCAGCGCTCGCGCGAGCGGCGCCGAGCGCCTGGCCGCCGCGCAGGGCAGAGGCGAGGCTACGTGCGCTCGACGCGCATGTTGTAGCAGCGCAGCGCGCTCGTGGCTGCTGGAACCATGAGTTTCCTCGCGGAACGCGACGAGGAGGGAACCGTGGCGATGCGCGAGGTGCAAGCGCCACGAAGCTTCATCGCTGCAACGCGTGCAGCGCAGGCGACCAGCGTCTTTGCCGGCATCATTTTTGCTGTGTTTATTGCGATGGTTCTCAGGGCGCGCATCAAGACCAAAAGCGGGCGTCCGCGGGCGATCCTGCTCGTGCTCTTGAGCCAGCATGCCGTCAGCTTGCTCACGTGTCTATGGATCTTCGTTTGTGTCTCTTTGACGATGCCATGGAAAGTTTGCAACCGACTGGGCGGTATCGGGGCAGCGCTCTTCATCATGACGAACTTCTTCTGCTACAGGGTCATGCTGCATCGTGCGCGGGTGGTCAGCAATTTCATGCCGCGAGCATTTGAGCTCGCTCTGCGCGCGGTGAGCTGGGTCACCTTTGGCGCCTTCCCTCTCATCGTGATGACACTCTTCGCCTTCCATGGCCGCCTCAACTTCGTCGAGCAGATCTGCACGGAGGAGATACACAGTGGCCCGACCATCGCGTTGGCCTGTCTCGATAGCACCCTCTCGCTCGCACTCCTCGTCCTCTTTTTGCTTCCGGTGTACCAGATGAAGAGAGCCCAAACCAAACTACGTGTCTCCGCGAGTCCTTCTTCAGATTCACATTCTGTAGACAAGGTTGCCTTCAAGAACCTCCTTCTCACTTCTGTGACGATCCTGAGCACCTTCGTCTTCCTCATGCTCACTGCCCTGACCATCCCTTCGGAGGCAGAAGTCGACCTGGAGAGCGACCACTGGCGTCTGTTGCACTTTTATTGGGGTCCCATAGACATGCTCATCAACGGGACGGTGAACATGTTTCTCTTCAAGAGGCTGTTTGGCTACCACGAGAAGTCCGCCGCCAGCAACCATGCATCTGGAGCGCTGCAAAGAAGATCTCGGTCCAATCCTCACGCTGAAGCTGGGATATGTCCTCGGCCCAGTCTGTCCTCGCAGGCGCCGGCCCTGTCTGTCCTCACGCAGGCGAGCCGGCGTGGTGTCTTGGATGCAGAGGCAGAGCTCGCCCTAGAGGCTGGCTCACACGCTCTGAGCAGCTAGAGATAGCTCCAGAGCTACTAGCTAGAGCTACTAGTAGCTACTCTAGCAGGCTATCCGCCCTTCAACTGGAACCTCGGGGTCGCCGTTGAAAAAAAAATAAAATGGGGCGGCCCACCGCGGCGAGGACGCACCAGGGGCATCTTGACCGCCGCGCCGAGACCGCGCCAAATCCGGCCTCTCCGTGGGTCTGGCCTAAACAGTTTTTGAAAAGGCCTATCAAACGTGTTCCTTCTGCTTCTGACCGCCAACCAGACTGGCGGGGCGGCGGGCGGCGTGCGGGGCGGCGTGCGGCGTGCGGCAGAGCGCGCGTGTGGCGCGCGCGTAGGCGCGTAGCGTGAAGCGCACAGGAGTGACTTCAAAGCGCATTGATGAGGTGGGGCTCATGCGACTGCAAGAAGGGGCCGTGCCCGAGCTGTCCGGAGGAGTGCAGGGTCCACTGCTCGAGCTGCCTCCCGGCTGACGGCCCGAGGAAGCGAGGCCGGCCACGAGGCTCAAGCCAGAAGGGCAAAAGGGTCAAGGTACGAGCCTCGACCCTGCGAGGCGCAGCTCCGGCTAAGGGCACCCTCGCAGAAGTCGCGGAGCATCAAGAACTCGTCGTCCCACGCGAGGAGGAGACCATCGCCACGCTGCGGACCGTGCGCAGCCTCTTCCACCAGTTCGGCATGCCAGAGACGTCCTGGCATACCATTCCTGCCTCCGCTTTGCGGAAGCTCGGCAGGTCTGGGATGCACACCCAGACGAGCTCGCGTCTCGTCCGCGTGTCCAGAACGATCGCCAACCAGACTGCTGCTATCGTCTGCGGCGGGTGCGACGAGGCCACCACGCAGCTCATCGAGGACACCAGCCTGGCGATGCTCAAGTCAATCAAGGCCAAGCCTGTCTCGGACGAGGCCTCTGTCGCGATTGTGCAGAGCCTGATCGTGGTGGCCTTCAAGGCCCCCAAGGCGTCGCTGGAGCGGCGCGCGACGCGGGCCGCGCTGGCATCGGGCATGAACCGCTTCGAGATCGCTCGGGCTGCGTCAGAGATCCTCGGCGAGGACGTCCGTCCGTGGCATGACTCGTCTCACCAAAAAGCCCTCGACGACCTGGACGCTCTTGTGAGCACCGGCCGGTTGCAAACGACGAAGTACTCTCGCCAAAACTTCAATCCAGATGTGGTGCTCGATGCCATGGCCTTCTTTCTGGACGACAGCAACGTGAGCCTGCTCAGCTGGGGCACCAAAACAATTCAGCTGAGCTCGACTGAGACGGTGAAGATCCCGGCACTGGTGAGGAAGCGCACTCGCAGGCGCCTGATCGACGACTACCACAACTACTTCCGCGAGTCTCAGACTCGGAGTACACCTGGCGGCTCAGATGGTGCGTACGCTGCGTCAGGAGCCGCGCATCCCCCCTCTCGGGGCGGCCACGCGCGAGAAGAGCAACTCAACGACGTGCGTCTTCAGGGCGGCGACGCTGAGCCCCTCGAGCTGAGCGGTTCTCCAGGGGTGGGCGACACACTGCACGCCGTCGGAGATGCCCCAGCCGTCCACGCCAGCGGCGGCGCCACTATCCACGAGGCGCGTCCCCGGCTTGTCGGCCGGACCTTGTGCTACGAAATGCTGAAGGCAATCACCACCGGCGAGAAGCGCGCGCTCACGGCGGTCAACTACATGATGGGTGAGCTCATCTACGACAACTTCGTGCGGATTGAGGAGATAATCCAGCAGTATACCGCGCCGAACGAGAGAAAGACCCTCTCCTACCTTGCAATGCTCGCGTCCAACTTTCTCAAGACGCAGTACATCCTGCACGTCGTCCGTGATGACGACGAGGTTTGCACGCACGGCTTGTCGTATGCTCTCGCTCGGCCGGATCCAGGCACGCAGAAGAAGATGACGATGGCCTGCAACGGCTGCAAATTCGTGCCATACTTCTTCGACCTGCTGCGCAAGTCCGTGCAGGCCGCCGACATTCGCTACAGCGACGAGTTTGACGCGGAGCACGCTCTCAGCGCAGTCAGGCGCTGTGAGAAGCTGACTCGCCTCTGGCGGGGCCAGTGTGCACGTGTCGCCAACCAGCGGCTTCGCATCAGCCACATCGAGGGGGAGATGAGGAGAAACGCGGAGGAGAACAAGTGGGAGAAGCCGCGCGAGGTCATCGTGGTGATGGACTTCAAGATGAAGTTCCAGCCGATCTACTACCGCCAGAAATCGGTCGAGCACTTCGGCAAGCGTGGCATCTCATGGCACGGCTTCATGGTGATGTTCTTCGTCTACGATCCCGTCAAGAAGCGCGTCAACGAAGAGCCAGAGCTGGTCTATCTGGATCAGATTCTCGAGACGGACAACCTGCAAAATGGCATCACAGTCGCCGCGCTCCTCGAGCTTTTCCTCCTTCAGCTCAAGGTTTACCCGGCTTTCGATCAGGTGGAGTCGGTCACGATGCAGAGTGACAACGCAAAGTGCTACCACGCGAGCACGCTCATTGCTTCGATGCCGTACATCTCCCTGGCCACCGGCGTCAACATCCGCCGCTACCTCCACACCGAGTCGTGCGATGGCAAGTGCTCCATCGACGCGCATTTCGCGAACGCCATGCGTCACGTGAACAAGTACGTGGCGGAAGGCCACAACGTCACGGCGCCCAGAGAGCTCTTTCGAGCGCTCACATCCGCGCGCGGGATCGACAACACCTTCGTGCAGCTCGTCGACATCGATCGTGCGATGCTGGGCCGCAGAATGGAGCGCTACGCAAACCTCCTTGCTGCGGTCGGGCGCGTATCGCGACAGAACGAAATCGAGTTCTGCGCAATGCCTGATGGCGAGCATGCGGGCAGAGCTTCTTTGAACCCCGAAGATCCCTTCTCATGGGCCGGAGTCTTCGAGCTGCAAACCTGGGAGTACTCGAAAATCGGCACGGCCGTTGTCTTCGAGCTGGACGGGCGCACACAGACCGTCAAGCTCACGCGCGGCGACGTGCGCGACATCAACGCCGACGACACTCCTGGCAACAACGGCGGCAACAACGACGACAGTGAGGATGACGACGAGAACAGCCCGATAGTAAGCTCTTCCAGCGCAGAGCCTCTTTTTGCCCGCGCCGGCCTTACATGTTTTGGCGCCGCTGCGACTGGTGCAGACGTACCATCCCTCCTCAGGCACGAGGAGCGCATCAGGAGGGAGCGCATGAACAGCGCGCAGCAGTCAGTAAACGGTCTGCAGGCAACGTCCCTCGCTCGCCATGTGGAGAGTGTGGAGCTACAAGCAGACTCCTGCGATGGAGACGACGACGACGACGGCGACTCGAACGACAGCTCAGGCAGCGAATCCGACGATGAAACCGGCAGCAAGAGCGGTAGTTCAACTGGCCCCGGACATGTCGGCCCTGGAGCCACGCACGAGGCACCTCGCCGCCGCGACCTGGTTGCCTTCGCCGTTAGAAACGTGGAGGCGGTACTGAACAAAGCTGGCATTGAGATCCGTGACGGCAACGGCGAAATGCGCGAGTATGAAGACGCAGCTAACTTCGATGCGAGCGCTTCCTTCGAAGCTCCAGGCTTTGCGCGGCGGCCCAAGGTGGGCTATCGCACCGGTTCGACGCTTGCTGGCCACTACCGAGTCGCTCTTGCACAGATGTTTGCTGCGGAACAGGGGACCGGGATTAAAGTCTCCGCCCCGACGATGCTGGAGCGCCTCCGCACGAGCTTTCCGCACGACATGAACATGCTCTCGGAGAAGGACGTCAAGGGAGAGATCAACAGGTTCCTCGGCTGGCGCAACACCGCGCGTGAGAAGGGTCTTCCGGCGCCTGACTACGTCGCTCGGGCGCGGGAGCTAAAGGACGTCTTCCCAAGCGAATACATCGACTTCATCGAGGACCTGCTCAGGCAAGACATGGACTGCATGCCCAGCGAGGCGCTCGCGAAGGCCACGGAGCACTTTCAGGGAACGGCGCTTGCGCTCGTCCCGGACATCTTGTCTGTTTTCAGGACGAGATTCCAGATGGCCAAGAAGAGTAACAAGAATCGCCTGGGCGCTCTGCCTGGAACCCGTGGTTGCGGCGCTTCGCAGGTGAAGGGCGTTTTCAAAGACTTCGCCGTCAGGATGATGATGGCGGACGGAGCGGCTACGCCCGCCGTGGTCTGGGATGCGATGGTCGGGCACTTCGGCACAGCCTCCGCAACCGACCCGGGGGCTAAGGAGCTGCCGGCTGATGCGCCGAGCAAGGAGAAGCTCCTTCGGTTCGTGTCGAACTGGCGAAGCAACAACAAGGCCAAGCTGGGGCCGTTGCCGGCACCAGATTCGAATCGTGCAGACTCGGACAGCTTTGGCCCGGACAGCTCTGACTCGGCCAGCGAACTTGCACAGAATGCCAGACGCGGCGCTTCGCAGGTGAAGGGCGTTTTCAAAGACTTCGCCGTCAAGATGATGATGGCGGACGGAGAGGCTACGCCCGCCGTGGTCTGGGATGCGATGGTCGAGCACTTCGGCACAGCCTCGGCAACCGACCCGGGGGCTAAGGAGCTGCCGGCTGATGCGCCGAGCAAGGAGAAGCTCCTTCGGTTCGTGTCGAACTGGCGAAGCAACAACAAGGCCAAGCTGGGGTCGTTGCCGGCACCAGATTCGAATCGTGCAGACTCGGACAGCTTTGGCCCGGACAGCTCTGACTCGGCCAGCGCACTTGCACAGGATGCCGCCGAGACGTCAAGGCCGCGAGCCCTACGCAAGCCCAGGGCCTGTCATCATCGGAGCGCCATCATCGAGTCCCCGTGCTCGTCACCGGAGTCGCAGGACTCACCAAGGGCCTCTATCTAGCGTCCAAGAGGTCTTCAAGACGCTTCAAGACGCCCGCGGCCGCGTGCCTGCGCGGGTCCAGTGCGCGGGTCCCCCGTGCAGGGGTCCTCGAGGTGTCCCCGTACACACCCCTCTACCCCCATATAGCTGCTATCAAATACTAGACACAAATCAAATTGACCATTCGCAAGCGAATCACAGCAATCAAACCTAATGGGGATACATTTCTATGCATGCTCAGTCGATTCCAAGCATCACTTCGCGCATTCCGTTCGCCGTCGATTTTAGAATCAGAAGTGAGGCGACCCCTCTATTAGAGCGTCCGCCAGTCTTAGGACGGACAGCCTGCTAGTCAGCTAGCTAGCTAGAGAGGTAGAGAAGCTCTCTAGCTAGCTAGCTAGCAGCTAACTTTAGTAAGCGACTGGACTGGAGACCTGCCATTCGCCACTTGCCCGAATCCGCTTCGTTTCGGTCCGCGCAGCACACGCCGCGAGCAAATCTTAAAATCGCCCGTGGTGCTGACAGTACCCTGGTTGCCATGTTTATTTCAAAATCAACACAGCTCGCCGGAGCGTTACGGCATTGGCCCCACGCGTTGCCGTCTCTGCGTCTGCGTGGTTGTGACATGTGCGGCTCGCGCAAGTGCCAATGCCTGTGTCTGCGTCACGCGGAAAAGCAGTGCAAGACAGGCGCTGGCAAGTTGCGCATGCGCAAAGAACGCGCGGCGCGCCCGAGAGGCTGGCTCACACGCTCCAGAGCGACATAAAAACCTGCATCTCGCCCATGTTCGCATCCTTCTTGTCTGCGCCGCGCCGCGAGCGTCGGCGGTCGCCCGTTGCGCCGACAGCATCGAAGCGAGCCGCAGCGCCCCGGCGCTGCCTCCGCGCTTTGCCGCCTCTCGCCGCCGTCTGGCCTGAGGCTCGCGCAAGTGCCTGCGTCCGCACATCGGTCCCGCCTTCGCCCTCCTCGTCGTCTTCGGCGTCCACGAGCGCGCCTGCGACCTGCAGCGCCTGCGAGGTGCCGAAGCCCTCCGGCAGGCATCCTGCGCTCAGGAACAGCGGGCACAGCTCCTTCTGCTGCAGCTCCTCTCCCTCCTCCCGTCCTCGGCTGCTCTGCTGCGCACCGCCCAGGCGCGCCACGCCCGGCCCCTCCCCGTCGCGCTGCAGCGGCGCCCCCTGGCCGCCGCCATCCTCGCCGCCATCCTCGCCGCCGGGCCGCCCCGGCCGCATGGGCCCGCGCGGGCGGGCAGGCGGGCGGGCGGGGAGGCGGGGAGGCGCCGCGCCGCCGCGGCCTCCGCGCCGGCCTCGCCGGGCCCCGGCGCGCGCGACGCCTTGGCGCTCTGCGCCGGCGCGCGGCGCTCCTCGTGCGTTGAGAGTTCAAAAAGGCTCGCAGGCCGCCGGAGAGCAGGCAGGCGGCGCGGGCGCGCAGACCCCGACGAGCCTCCCGCCCGCGCGCCCCTGCGGCGGCGGCGGCGGCGGCGTCGAGCGGCGGCGCGCCCCCGCACCCCGCGGCGCCCCTCCCCCCGCGCGGCGCGCGCGCGCGAGGCGAGGCGAAGGCGCGGCGCAAAGGCACGGGAGGGGGCGCGGCAAGTTCAAGGTCAAGTTCAAGTTCGCTCGCGCGACACGCGCGGCGCGCGAGGGAGAGCATGGGCGGCAGGTGGAGCGCCGCGAAGTCCGCGCGGCGGCCCGCGCCTGCGCCTGCGCCGGATGGCGACGGCGGCGACGGGGCGGCGGCAGCCGCCGCCGCCTCGCCCGCCGCCGCGCCGGGCAAGCACGCGCCCCAGCTCAATAAGGGCCACAGCGTGACGGACAAGCAGGGCTCGGCCTTCTTCGACGTGAGCGTGGGCGGCAGCGAGGCCTCAGAGGACGGCGCCAAGGCCGCGGCAGACGGTGACGAGGCCAGCGGCACCACGCGCGTGTACTTTTCGGCGCTCGTCCAAGGCTTTCGCAAGGACCAGGACCGCTTCGTGTTCATCCCGCAGCTGCTGAGCGACCCGGAGGCAGTGCTGTCCGGCATCTTCGACGGCCACGGCCGCGACGGCGACATCATGGCTGAGGACGTGGCTGCCAAGCTGCCGGAGCTGCTGCGCAACGAGCTGCGCAAGCGCGTGGAGGCCAGCGGCGCACGGCGGCTGCCCACCAAGGCAGTGCATGCGGCCTTCGAGGAGGCCTTTGCGGCGACGCAGAAGCTGCTCGATGGCATCTACGAGAAGGAGGTGGTGGGCCCCATGATGAAGTTCAAGCGCGAGATCGAGGAGAAGCAGCAAACCGACCTGGGCCGCATCACGCTGCCGCTCGGCAGTGGCACCACCGTCACGCTCATGCTGGTTTGCGATAGCATGGTGCACGTCGCCCACGTGGGCGACTCGCGCGCCATCCTCTGCCGGCACAAGCCCACCGCGGAGTCCGGCCTGCTCGTGGAGGACATCACCAAGGACCATAACATCAAGGCCGCGGACGAGGCCGAGCGCGAGCGCATCGAGAACGTCGGCGGCAAGATCTTTATGCGCCACGTCGCTGGCGACTACATCGACGGCATGCTGCAGCTCACGCGCTCGCTCGGCGACGTCCCGCTGCACCGCGAGAACATCGTGCTGCACACGCCGGAGGTCAAGTCACTCCCAATGGACCCGTCCATGATGTTCGTCCTGGCCGCCTCGGATGGCCTCTGGGACAGCTTCTCTTCCGAGGACGCCGCTGCCTTCGTGCACGAGCACATGTCTGCGGAGGTAGCCGAGGCCGAGGCGAACGGTCCCATGTCCGATGAGGACGTTCAGGCCGCGCTCACCAAGGTTTCGCAGGACCTCGAGAACGCCGCCGCCGAGCGCGCTACGAACAACGGCAGCCAGTCCGATGACATCTCCGTGCTAATTCTCAATCTTTCGCGCTGGTGGCCTGAAGACGGCGACTGCACGGCTTCCGAGGGCTCCAATTAAGAAGCTAGAGATCTAGCTCGAGCAAGAGAGAGAGAGAGAGTCCGAGAGAGCCGTGGCTCAGCTCTGACTCCGTTCTGGCGCAGCTCTGGATGAGGTGCCCTGGGTTGTCCGGACGGCGAGGCGAGCGTGAGGCGAGCGCCCACACTTTGCAATCACGTTGCGATGGGGAGCAGCATGATACGGAGCGTGGCGAGAACCCCGAGCGCGAACTTACGCGCCGACCTGTGCCCAGCCGCGCCCAGTCTAGCTACCTGCGCGTAAACTCCACTGACAATAAAGGGCGGATGGTGTTTTCACCCCCACCCCACCCCGCCCGTATGGAGAGAGCTACCGCGCGCGAGAGAGAACGAAAAAGTTTGTCCTATTTGTTTTGTGTGTGTTTTCGGGAGCTACCCGAGCGCCTCCGCTCGACAAAGTACATGCCTGCGCTAGCCGCTCGGCGGAGCAGGTGTGCGATACGATACTAGTGCTGCGCTAGTCGCTCGACGGAGTACTTGCGCAATACCATGCCTGCGCTAGCCGCTCGGCGGAGCAGGTGCGCATCACCATGCCTGCGCTATCCGCTCGATGGAACACGTGTGCGATACTATCACTGCGCTAGCCGCTCGACGGAGCACGTGCGCGATACTATTGCTGCGCTAGCTCGCCGCGCGGAGACTCATGCAGACTTTGATAAAGCGCGTACTCTTCCTCGTCGACGCCTTCTCCGCCCTCGTCCTCCTCATCGTCTTCCTCCTCCTCTTCCTCCTCGGGGATGGCAGGCAGCGCTGGGGCATCGATCATCTCCTTGGCGTGCGCCACACGAAGCAAATAGGCGAGAGCGCCGCTGCCACAGCAGACGAGGTTGGACACGATGCAGGCTGCAAACATGGGCGCACCATTGCTCTCGCCGATTTGCAGCATAGTCATGACGGTGACGAGGTGCGTAATGGGGATGGGAAAGAAGGAGGCCGGGACCGCACAAATGAAGCAGGAGAGGAAGAGCATGAGCGGCAGGCCCGCCGGCTCGCCGATGAGCATGTGCAGCGCGAGCCCAAGGCAGGCGCCAATAAAGTAGAGCGGGAAGACGACACCGCCCTCAAAGCCGCTGCCGACGCTGAGCGCCACCGCAACGATCTTGCCCAGCACCGAGGCCAACAAGAGGCCCGGGCCCACGCGGTGCGCGCGGGCGTGGTCGATGATGGAGAGCAGCTGCGAATTGCCGCTGCCGAGGCTGAGTGGGATGACGATGGAAAGCAGGCCAATGAGTAGGCCGCCGACCGTGGGCGGCAAGACGTCGCGCACTGCAGCCGGGATGAGAGGCCTGAGACGCGCGAAGACGCGCGTGGAGGCGCCTGTGAGGATGGCCGTGATGAGCCCCACGACGCCGGAGATGAGCCCCATGAGCACACCCCACAGCAGGTGGCTCGCCTCGAACTCGTACGGGCCGAGGTCCTGGCCGATGGGCACAAACGGCAGGTAGGTGCGGCCAGACAGGTGCAGGTGCACGACGAAGGCGCTGAGCACGGAGGTGCCCATCTCGGCAAAGTAGCGCACATAGTCCGCGTGCATCTCGTCGCTGGGCCCGAGCTCCGCGATGAGCACCATGGGCGTCACGGGCGACGGGAAGAGACAACCGAGCGCCGCGCCGATGCCGTGCAGGCAGTTGCGGCGGATGTGCTCGTCGTCGGCCTTGCGCAGGTCCGCAAAGACTTGCGCCACCGCGCCGCCCACGGAGCCAAGCACGGCGGACGGGCCGAGCGCAGCGCCGCCCGCCACGGACACCACCGAGAGCAGCACGAGCTTGAACATGTTGTTCGGGTTGACGTACTCCTGCGAGATCTGCTTGAAGAGTCCGTCCAGGTTCTCATCAAGCACGAGCCAGCGCTTGAGCAGGCCCACCAGGAGGCCGGCGCCGCCGATGACCAGCGCCCAGTACGGCTTGCCGCACATGAACTGCACCGTGGCGGCGTCGCTCGGGTACGCCTCGCTGGTCCACAGCACGGGCAGCTCGCGCATGGGCCACACGAGCGCGGCGCAGAGCGCGCCCACCAGCACACCAGAGACCGCGCCGGACGACACGTCCAGCACAAAGTCCCAGTCCTGCGCGTACGAGCTGCACATGGGGCATCGGCTGCCCTTGCCGTGCGCTTTGCATTGGTACCCGGTGTCCACGCGCGCCGACAGCAGGCGGTCGCCGAAGAAGCTGCGGTGGCTCTCACTCTTGCGCAGAGGCGACCGCAGCCGCGCCGCGCCTTCGCCGCCATTGGACGCGCCGTCGGACGCGCTCTCCATGCTGCCGCGCCGGCGAGCGCCCTCGCCGCGCCTCCTCGCGCGCTGCGCTGCACGACTGCAGCAGCTCGCGCGGCTCCGCCTCGGGCGCCGCGGGCCAACTTGACAAGGGGCGTCGTCATGGAGAGGCCGCCGATTCGGGTCACTGCCGCCGCCACCTGCATCCGGGACTTTCCCGCGCCCGCGCCGCATCAACGGCACGCCCCGCCAGGGCCATGCCATGGCGGTGTCTGCGCAGCTCGTAGGGAGCGCACTGCCTCGACCGCGGGGTCCACAAGTAAGTCGAGGTCGCTCGCTTTGCCTGGCTCGGCGTCGCCGGCGCGCGTGCCCCTCCCTCCTGATGGCGACGGCGCCCGTGAAGCTGCAGCTCGCCCCGGCTGAGCGCGTGCGCTGCACGAACTGCACCACGCGCATAAGGCCGTGGCTACCCAGGGCGCACGAGAGGGCGTGCTGCGCGCCGGGCGCGGCGCGAGACGCGGAGCTTCGCCGCAGGCAAGACTATCCAAGGCAGGCTGCGCCGACGCCCGCCGACGCCTCGCTTCTAAGGTCAATGGGCTCCGCGCGAAAGAGGGCTGCCGGCCAGGCCGCTGCCAACAAGGTGCCCGTGTGTGCGAGCTACCTGGCCACCGGCGTCTGCACGAGTCTGGAGCGCCTCGGTTGGTGCCGCTACGACCATCCGCCCGCTGATCGAGTGCTGGACCTTGACTTCGAGAGGCCCGAGCGCTGCACCGTCTGCACGCTCCCGCTCCCGTGCAACGTCCACTTTCCCGTCATTGGCGCCGTCGTCGATCCCCCGATCGAGGAGCTCGACGACTCTGTAGGCGAGCAGGAGAGCGAGGTCAAGCAGGCCGGCGTCGAGGACGACTTGAAGCGCGAGCCGAGCGAATTCGCAAAGAAGAAGGCCGGCACGAAGAAGCGCCCGCAGCGCCTCTTCGAGCCCTGTGAGATTGTCGCCGCGCACCACCAGGGCGCGTGGCGCTACTGCTACGTGCTGGAGGAGAGCCCCGGCACGGGCATGGTGACGCTCGCGCTGCGCAGTCTCGCCAAGCCCCCGCGCCACACGCTCCTCGTGAACCGCCTCAAGGTCCGGCGCCTGCACGGCATCATCTTCGCCGCCGCCCTCGACACGGCTTCCGGCGCCGACGAGCCTGCCGCCCTCGACGCAGGCTCCGACGCCGACGAGCCTGCCGCCCTGCGCGAGGCGGAGCTCGAGCTCGGCGCGGCCTGACTGCGAGGCGCCCACCTCGGGCCTGCCGCGTGCGCAGCAGAGCCTGGCGCAGCCCATCGAGCGCAGCGCGGCCCCGCGGCGGGTCTCCTTCTCCGCGTCCCGAGCTCGGTTCTCTCGACCGCGCTCGCGGCTGCCGACGGCGAGGGCGCCTGCATTTGATTGATTGACGCGCCGGCGCGGCGCCCTGGAGGCCGCGGAGGGAAAAATCGGCGGCCGCTGTTGTCCTTCCTCGTCGAGCCCCCAGAGCCAAGTCGGCGACTCGGCGCGCGCGCGGCAGACCGCAACTGCGCGCTCGGGCGGCGGGCGCGGCGGGCACGGCGGGCGCGCGGGCGCGCGGCGCGGCGGCAGGAGCCCGCGCGCGCTCGGGCCTCGCGCCTGCGCGGCGCGGCGCGCTCGGGCGGCGCGGCGGTCGGCGGCGGCGCGGGCCGCGGCGGTTGCGGCGGGGCGGCCAAGGGCGAGCAGGGCGGCAGGATGGAGCAGGAGAGCGTGGCGCTGGCGCGCACGTTCACCGGGCAGGGGAGCCCGGTGGAGTGCGTGGCGGTGATGCCGGGCATGAAGCAGGCCATGTCCGGCGCGCGCGACGGGTCGGTGATGGTGTGGAACTTTCGGCCGCAGCAGCGCGCGTACCGGCTGCGCGGGCACAAGGGCGCCGTGCTGAGCGTGGACGTGGCCGCGGACGAGTCGGTGCTGGTGTCCGGGTCGGCGGACCAGACGGTGCGGCTCTGGAAGCCGTCGGTGCGCGGCGCAGGCCACAGCTTCCGCGCGCACAACGGGTCGGTGGCGAGCGTGCACCTGGCGCGCGACTCGCGGCTGCTGCTGACCGGGTCGGCGGACAAGATGATCAAGCTGTGGGACATCTCGGTGCAGCAGGCCGGGCGGCCCAAGTTCCTCTGGTGCATCCACGGGCACCGCAACTGGGTGCGGGACGCGCACCTGAACGGGGACGCCTCGCTGGCCGTGTCGGCGAGCGACGACAAGCTGGTCAAGGTGTGGGACACGGCGACGAGCAAGGAGGTGGTGTGCTTCGACGGCCACGAGGCGGCGGTGCGCGCGGCGCGCTTCGACCCGCTGAGCGGCGCGTGCGTGGCCTCGGCCGGCGAGGACGCCACGGTGAACATCTGGGACGTGCGCTCGGGCCAGGTCGTGCAGCACTATGCGCTGCAGGAGGCGCCGGCCAAGATCCAGACGCTGCGCTTCCACCCGTCGGGCGCCTTCTTGGTCACGGGCAGCGAGGACGCGGCGGTGCGCGTGTGGGACCTGCGCGAGGGCAGGCTGCTGTACACGGTGCGCGCGCACTCCAAGGCGGTGGCGGCCTGCGCCTTCGCGCCAGACGGCGACCACTTTCTCACGGGCGCCGCGGATGGCCTCGTGCTGGCGTGGCGCTGCGACGGTCTGTCCACTGCCGAGCCGCTCGGCCCGTCCGCGGACCTCGTTTCGGCGGCGCTCGCGGACGAGCGTGCGCGCAAGCGCCGCCACTCGCGCCGGCGGTCCAGCCGTCACTCGCGCGCCGCTTTGGCGCCGCACCCGGAGGAGGCGCCCGAGGACCTGGCCGGCGAGCAGGGCGACGTCGACCTGGCGCGCGCGCGCAAGTCCTCGGCCGCCACCTCGGGCTCCTCGCACCACCATCACCACCACCGCCGCCACAGCCGCAAGAGCAGCCACCACGACCGCGAGCGCCGTCGCCACCGCCACTCGCGGTCGGAGGAGCCCGCGGCTGACCCGGCCAGGGACGGCACCAGCGGGTCCGAGGACCGGCCGCGCAAGGAGTCGACCCCGGGCCGGCGCCGGCGCAGCTCCACCTCGTCGTCTACCTCCTCGCGCAACTACCGGTCGTACAGCCTGCACGAGCTGGAGGTGCAGCACCAGGAGGCGGTTGACGCCGCGGCGGCCACGCTCGCTAGCGCGCACCTGCAGCAGGAGGACAGCCGCCTCGCCATAGAGGCCGACCTGCGCGGCTCGAACGCCGGGCGTCGCGGCTCGGCCCCGCAAGCCCGCGATTCCGCCCTGGCGGCTGCCCCGGTCGCGCCTGCGGCGCCCGGCATTGGGAACTTCACGCGCCAGGCTGCGCAGGCCGCGATGCGCAATCGGCAGCCCGGTCTTGAGCAGCGCCGTGCGTCCACGCCCTCCCTGCCTGCGCGCCAGCCGCCGTCCAGGCCGCCGCCGCCGCCCCCGGCGCCCGGCACGGCCTACTCGGACGCCAGCGCGGCCTCGGCGCCGCTGCAGAGCCTGGCTCGCGCGCTGCAAAACGTCGAGGCCCGTCTGCGCGCCAACGAGGAGATCGTCGCCGGTCTGCAGCACTAACATAGGTGACGGCACGTTGACGCTCGTCTGGACGCCATGCAAAAACCGAGCCTTGCCCGAGGCTCAGGCTGGCCACGCGCGAGCCGCCCTGATGGCGCAGGGGAGCGCGACCGACGCCGACTCGCGCCACTAGCCCCTAATAGCAGGCAGGCGCCCACTGCAGAGCATTGGCAGACGCCGGAGGCCGAAGGAAAAGCTGAAGTAAAAGCTGTTGACATCACTGACATGACCTTGGTTGACATGCGTTGACATCACAGACATGACATGATCTTGGCCACCACCTTCACTGCACTCTCGACCTTGTGCGCGTACCATGCACTGCGTTAGTCCTGCTCGTACCCGCGCGGGACGGCGGGACGGCACGAAACTCGTTCGACGTGTTCCACGTGACGGTGGCGGGCCTCAGGCTTCACCTGGGTTAGCACAGCTTGCCTTCGACTGCTCGCTCGCTCGCTCGCTCGTCTCCGTACCGCCCTCGCGATCTTGGCTTGCCAGGCAGGCAGGCATCCATCTGGCCGGCCGGCCAGCGGCCAAAAGTGAAAGTGGACAAGTGGCAGCCAGTGTGGCGGCGCGCGCGCAAAGGGCGGCGGCCGACTTGCGCGCGCGTGGACAGTGGAGCAGCCGCGGCGTGCGCAACGCCGCGCGCTGCACAAGCTCGCTCGCGCCGCACGGCCTCGCCCCACTGGCACCCACCCCGCGCGCGCGCCACGGCACGGCGCGGCGCGGCGCGGCGCGCGGCGGCGCGGCGCGCGGCAGTCCCCGACAGCCCGGCGCGGCGGCAGGCGGGCGGGCGGCAGGCGCGGCGGCGCGGCCCGGCGCTCGGAGCGCGCGGCCGGCGCTCGGCGCGCAGCTACGCTACTGCGCTGCACGTGCGGCGGAGCGCGTGGCGGCGCGCGGCGCGGAGCAGCGCGGGCGAGCGCGCGCGGGCGAGAGCGCGCGGCGAGAGCGCGCGGAGCATGTCGGAGTACTCGGCCCGGTACGGGAAGGCGTGCAAGCAGTACGAGCCGCACCCGGTGTACCACAAGAGCAAGGTGAGCCCGAGCAGGTGCAAGAACTGCGAGCTGCTGGCGTCGGAGCACTCGCCGCGGGCCATCCTGCGCGGCGAGCGCGCGGCGCTGCAGGCCGCCAAGGCTGCCAAGGACGCCAAGGACGCCAAGGCGGCGCGGCGCGGACGCGCCAGGTCCGCGGAGGAGGGCGGGGACGCGTCGCGGCAGCGGTCGCGGAGCATCTCCATCACGCACACCATCAACCTGGACGACCTGCCGCGCAGCGGCGTCACGCGCGGCACGCGGTCCGAGGCCGGCAAGGCCGATGCAAGCCGCAGCCGCAGCGTGCGCCGCCTGAACGGCATCCCTGAGGGCGGCGCGCGCGCGCGCAGCCGTAGCCGCAGCAGCCGCCGGTCGGTCTCGGGCAAGAAGAAGAAGGCCAAGAAGCGCGGCGCGGCCCGCCGCAAGGCCAAGACCACCTCGAGCTCCATCTCGCGCATGGGTCGCGACGCCTCGTCCAGCGACGCCCTCTCCAGCAGTGAGGAGTCCGACGAGACGAGCAGCAGCAGCAGCAGCAGCAGCAGCAGCAGCAGCAGCACTAGCAGCAGCTCGTCCGGCTCGTCCATGACGAGTGAGGACCGCCGCCGCGAGCACCGGCGCCGGGTCAAGGAGCGGCGTGCTCTGTTGCTGCAGGAGGACGCGCGGCGCCGGCAGCGCAGCGTGAGCCGCGGCCGGGTCAGCCCGCGCCGCGATGCCGCGGCCGCGAGCTCCCGCGCCAGCGTCAAGAGTAGCAAGAGCAAGAAGGACGACAAGGGGGGGCGTAAGAAGGACAAGAAGAAGGACAAGAAGAAGGACAAGAAGAAGGATAAGCGCGAGAGCAGCAAGCACAAGCGCAGCGACACCCGCGTCGCGGCCGGCAGGAAGCGCAGCACGAGCCCGCGCCACCGTCGCACCGCCGCAGAGATGCGCGAGGCCCGACTGTACGCGGGGTCTGCCGCCGGCCGCGCCCGCGCCGGGTCCACGTCGTCCGGGTCAGTGGGCCGCGGCGCCGGCGCCGGCGCCGGCGTGCGCCGCACCAACGGCACGACGCGCGAGGAGCAGCTGCGGCAGCTGCGTCAGATCCAGCAGAGGATCGACGAGCAGCGCCGTAAGAGCGCCGCCGCGCACGATCAGGCGAGCCGCCGCCCGCTCAACGGCGGCGCGGCCGGCAAGAAGAACGCCGCGGCGTTGGCCGTGGCGGCGAAGCGTAAGCGCGCGTCGCAGCGTCGTGGATCGTCCTCCTCGTCTTCCTCGTCGTCGTCGTCGGGGTCGAGCTCCAGCTCTGGCTCTAGCTCGAGCTCGGGCTCGGGCTCGAGCTCTTCCGGCTCCGACTCGGAGTCCGGCTCTGACGACGGCCGCAAGCGGGGCAACTCGTGGGGTTCGCTCGCGTGGGCCATCACCAAGGGTGTGGTCGGGCTCGCGATCGGGTCCAGCCGCGAGGACAATGACGAGAGCGACAGCTCGAGCGGTAGCAGCTCGTCCGGGTCGTCCTCGGGCAGTTCGAGCAGCTCGTCCTCGTCGGATGGCAAGCGCAGTAAGAGGACCAGCAAGTCGAACAAGAAGGGCCCGCCCTACACGGCGCAGCAGCGCAGGGAGCAGCTCAAGCAGCAGCAGCAGAAGCGCAACAGCCGCCAGGTGAGCTCCCGCAATGGCCGCGACGCGACCGCCGCGGACCGCGCGCGCGACTTCAACGCCAAGAAGGTGGCGCGCGACAGCGCGCGCCGCCGCTCGCTGCGCCGCGGTGGCTCGGACTCGGAGCCGGAGAACTCGCCTCGCCGTCGCCGTGGCAACAGCCCGGCGCCCTCGGTGCGCTCCAAGCACTCCAAGCGCCCCCCGGTGCACTCTGCGAATGGCCGCAAGTCCGTCAGCCGCCGCTGATTGCTGCGAAGAGAAAAGAAAAGAAGAGACGAGAGGAGAGAAGAAGAAGGCACGCGCGACCTGGAGAAAGAAAGAAGAAGCGCGTGACGGCCGTGAGTGGCAGTGGAAGAAATGGAATGGAGTGGCAGTTGAAGAAAGAGGGAAGGAGTATTGAGCATAGCGATAGACAAGACGAGGAGGCGCATCGGCGAAAGCCCTGTTCTCCTTCGTATAGCGGCGTCAGACACCAGCAGAAAATTGGGAAGGAAGAGACTTCCGAGATGGCGACTCGGCACCTGAGATGGCGACTCGGCACCCAAAGTGGCGGCGACTCGGAACCGACCAGGATCATGGCGAGCTGTAGAAGCTCCTGCAGAGAACACACAAGTCATTCATTCATTCATTCATTCATTCATTCATTCATTCATACATTCATTCATTCATGCGTTGTTGGCTTGGTGGAACTAACATTTGTTTCAGGCACACGATTTTGGGCACCCAAAGTGGCGGCGACTCGGAACGGACCAGGATCACGGCGAGCTGTAGGCCTAAGTCAGAAGCTCCTGCAGAGAACACACAATCATTCATTCATACATACATACATTCATTGAGGTGAAGTAAAATCGCCTTTGAAAGACGAAGAGACGGTATACGCCACCAAAGAGCTGCGCCGAACCACGAGCGAACTCGAGAAGCGAGCTTGAGAAGCAGAAGCGAGGCGTTGTAGGTCTGGTCAGCTTCGGGGAGCCGTGCGTGCGCGCATAAAAGAACCGCATACCCTGGGTGGCAGGCAGGCAAGCTACCTACCGCCAGTGAACTCCAGAAAACAAACAAACAAACAAAAGCCAACGCAAAAAACACACTCACACAGGATTGTCCGGGCAGGGCTAGCAAAGCGCACTCTAAGCGAGGGCAAATCAAAAGAGGCCGGCTCCCTTGCGAAGAGCCTGCTGGCGCCACTTGGGCTTGAGAAGGAACTCACCGCGCGACATCTGAAAGGCATCCTCGAACTCGGAATCGTCGAGGTAGTCCTCAATGACGGAGGCATCGATCTGGAGAGCCTCGAGGCGCTTGTTGCGCACGGCATCGCGAAGCTCGTCGAGCGAAAACTGGCCCTCGGGCTTGAGGAAGGTGGCCTTGGGCGGCGGGCGGAAGGAGGCCTGGCGCGTGCGGGCTGTGGCGGTGTACATGCGCTGCGAGACGTGATCGCCGACAGGCGCGGCCGGCACGGCCGAACCCTGCTCGATCTTGGCGCGGCGCTGCGCGATGGCGTCCTGCAGGCTAATGGGCTTGCCTGCAGGCGCCTTGAAGCCGGCGGCGGCCTGCATGGGTGGCGGGAAGCTATCATAAGCCTCGTGGGTGGCCTGCCTGGCAAAGGGCTTGGAGGTGGCGGCCGGGACATGGGGCATGCGCGGCTGTTTCGGGGGCGTCGGCTTGTGCAGACGCGCCTTGGGCTTGGTGGCAGCCGAGGGCTTGGGCGGCCTGCTCATGGTGCTCATGGGGGCTGCCATGACAATGGGATCCTCCTCGTCGTCGTGAAAGTAGTCATCGTCGTCATCGAACGGGGGCGGGGCGCCCAACGGAAGCGGCGGCGCGCCCGCCATGGACATGGCGGCGCGTGAGACGCTCTCATGGGGCGCCTCGGCGACGGCCGGCATTGGCTTGCCGTCGGAGCCGAAGCCGTCGAGCGTCAGGTCAAAGACGACGTGGGTGTTGGAGGGCACGTCGGGCGGCAGGCCGACCTTGCCGTAGGCGAGCTGGGGCGTGACGACCAGTCGCACGCTCTGGCCGAGCGTCATGCGCTGCACGGCGTACTCGACACCACGAATGACCTCGCCGGCGCCCACAAAGAACTCCATGAGGCCGCCCTCGGGCGCGAGCTTGGAGGAGAGGTCAGTGGCGGCAAACTCGACGAGCGACTGGTGCTGCTCGTTCCACAGGTAGGCGGCGTAGCTGAGCTGGACGAAGTCGCCCTGCTTGGGGCCGTCCTTGGCGGCGGCCTGGCCGACACAGCGGCCGCCCTGCTCCATGGTGTAGCCGTTCTCGACAAGACGGTCGAAGCTCTCGGTGGTGGAGAGCTGGAAGGGCACTACGACGCGGCGCTGGCGGTCCGAGACCTGCAGGTCCGGCTTGGCGGCCTGCGTCGGCACGGCCGGCGCCTTGCCCTTGCTGCTGAGGCCGAGCGAGATGCGGGAGAGGGACTTGCGCAGCGAGGAGCGCTTCTTTTCGGCGCCGCCGGCGGCACCGGCGCGCTTGGTGTCGGCGTAGCCGCCGGCGGCCGCCATGCCGGAGGCCTTGTCGAACTTCATGGCCTGCGCCTCGGCGAGCGTGCGACCGCCAAGGACGGCCGTGGCGACGCGCGGGTCGAGCAGCTCGACATGGTTGTACGGGATGAGGCCGACGGAGCCGCCCGCGGTCTGGCCCTCCCACCAGCCGGGCGAGCCGGTGTCCTGGGTGAGGATGGCAATGACCTGGGATGCCTCCATGAAGAGCTCGACGTCGTCCTGCGGCGTCCAGGTGAACTCGACGTAGGCCAGCGTGACCTCGGCGGCGTCGGGCACCTCGGCCACGCGCACGCTCTGACGGTCCTGACCGGCCGTGGCCGAGGCGGAGCCGGCCAGCGTGATGTCGTCCGTGGCGGCCTGGATGTCCACGCGCTCGCCGGGAAAGAGCCAGACCACGAGCAAGTAGTCCGTCATCTCGACGCCCATGAGCTGCCGCAGGTAGCGCTCCACGGCCTCCTCGCGCTTGTCGATGTCGATCTGGTCCAGACCGGCGCGGTCCGCCCACTTGGGCGGCAGCATGCCGTCGAACTTGGGCAGGATGGCCTTGACCTGCACGTCCAGCTCGCGCAGTTGCGAGATGGACTTGGTCGCGCTGCGCTTGACGCCGCTCGACGTCGTGATCTCCATGTGGAACTTGGGCAGTCCGCTGCGCTGGCTCAGCTCCGAGCCCGCCACCTTGAGCGCCGTCACGCGGTCGCCCTTGAAGGTGAACTCCTTGGGCGCCGCATTGGCGGCCATGATGCGCTCCGCCTCCTCTTCGGAGATCACCTCCACATAGTTGTACGGGAACTCGCCGCGCAGCCCGCTCACCTGCTCCTGGCCGGTCCACCACCCGCTCTCGTCCTGCTCCTCCACCACGAGCACGTCATTCTCCTCGAACGTCAGGTCGCCGTCCTGGTCGCCCACGAACGTGTACAGCGCGCGCGCGTACACGACCATGCTGCCGCTTCCGCGCGCAGCCGGCCCGCGCCTCCGCCTCTACCGCCTCCGCGCCCGCCCGCGCCCGCCCGCGCCGCCGCGCGCGTGCAAGCGAGCGCTCGAGCACTTGAGCGCGCGCGCGCGCGAGCGAGCGAGGGAGGATGGAGTCGCCGCCCTTGGATCGATGGAGCGACGGATGGACGGATCCCGCGCGCCCCGGCCCAGCCGCCGCCGGCCCGAGCGCGCCGCGCAGAGCGCAGAGCGCCGCCGCGCCCTCGCCGCGCGTCCGTGCGCTACGCCGCCTGGCCGCCGCGCGCGCGCTACGTATGTACGTCTGCCGCGCGGCCCCGATTCGCGCGACCTGAAGCGAGCGCGGGTCGCGCCTGCTTGGCCGCCGCGGCGCGGCTGGGGGGGGGCCGCCTCCTCGCGCCCGGCGCCGCGCCCGCGGCGCGACCCGGGCGGCGCCGGCTGGGGGGGCCTCGGCCGAAGACGTGCAGCGTGCGCCCCCGACGCGCCGGCGCAACCAGGGGCACGTGCCGGCGGAGGGGGGCAGCGGGGGCGCCGGGAGGTGCACGCGCGCCTGCTTTGTGCAGGCAGCGGCTGGCTCTGCCTCGCCGCGGCGGGGAACGGGGCGGAACGCCGGCGCGGCGAGGCGGACGCGCGGCACGGACACGAGCTTGAGGTCGGTGGGCGCGAGGTTGGTGGGCGCGAGGTTGTGGGCGCGAGGTTGGTGAATGCCTGTCTGAATGTCTGAATGCGAGGAGGTTGAACGCGAGGACGAGCTCGCTGGCAGGACGAAGCAGCTGCTGGACGAGCGATTGGAGCAAGCAGAAGGGGCGTGCAGGGAGGGACGCGGGGAACTTTGCGCAGCGTCGGCGAGAACAAGCTTCTGAGCGGATGAAGAAGAGAGCGGAGGAGAGGGCCAGGAGGGAATAGCGGCTTGCAGTGGTGGCGTGATTGCAAATTAACGTTACCACCTGAAAACAGACGAGAGAGGATTGTGGCTCTGCGCCAGGGCTTGAGTCATAATGCTGCGCCAAGGCTTGATTCAAACGCTGCGCCAGGGCTTGATTCGTTCCTTGGAAGACGAAAAGGTTACAGCTTCGCTGCGGAGCCGGACGACTCACGGTCTAGGGGGGTGAAAGTGATGCGATGCGCGCCCGGACGCAGCGAGACGAAGTTGTGCGGGCAGACAAGGTCCGCGGAGGCGCTCGCGAGCGCAAAGGTCGACACGAGCGCTGCGATAAAGGCCTTGGACTCGACGCTGGAGAGGGGCCGCCCGATGCAAATGCGAGAGCCGCCTCCGAATGGACGCGCGGGAGCGTCGTCGCGCAGCTGGGCGCGTGGGCACTTGAAGGAGGCCGCGTCGTCGCCGAAGAGGGCGGTGTCGCGGTGGTAGCCGTAGAGGCTGAAGATGACCTCCTGGTCCTTGGGGATGCGGAAACCGAGCAGCTCGGTGTCGCGAGACGGCCGCCTCGTCACCACGGCGACGCTTGGCATGAGGCGAGCGCTCTCGAGGAAAGCCGCCTCGAGCGTTTGGAGGCCCTGTAGGTCCGCCCAGGACGGGCAGGCGTCGCCTCCCCGAGACGAGTACAGGCCCGACTGCAGGACTTCCTTGCGCACGAGGTCCTGCGCGCCAGGGTTCTCAGCGAGATGCACCAGGCACCAGGAGATGGAGGTGGAGATGTTCTCGTGACCCATGGTGAGAAAGGTCAGGCAGAGGTTCTCCACTTCTTCGTCGGAGAGGCCGGCCGCGTCGTCGACGAAGAGCTTCACCCAAGGCGCGGCGTCCTGCTCTGCTTCGCTCTGAAGCGCCGGCGCCGCGCGCGCCCGGGCGATGGCGGCCCGCAGCACGGCGTGCAGGACGCTCAGCGGGGCCCGCGCTTCTCCCTGGCCCGGCGGCGCCCGGCGCCAGTCGCGCTCCGTCATATCCACGATGCGCCAGTGCAGGACGGCCATGGTTTCGCGCAGCGCGTCGATTTTGGCATCCGCCGTGCCCTGCTCCAGACCCGAGAGGGCGCCCCACGCCTCGCCCAGCACCAGCTCAGTGATGACGTCCGTCGTGGCCGAGCGCACCACGCTGTCCAGCTTGGTGGTCTCGCAGGTCCCACGCGCGCGGCGCTCCCAAAAGGCGCGCAGCCGGAGCGCGTTTTCGTGCGCGACGCGCGTGGCGCGCGTCCGGACCTGCTCGTTCAGGGTTCTCTGCGCGACGCGGCGCAGTCGGGTGTGCTGCGGCCCGTCCAAGGCGATGAGGTGCAGCGGGACCACGGACTGGAAGGGCTCCACGGTCTGCGGGCCCTTGAGCCAGAGTCCTGTGTCGTCCTCCAGCACCTCCTGCATCTTGGCCTTGTCGTGCACGTACACCACGTCCACCTGGCCGTCCGCCGCCTCGCTCACGAGCCTGAAGATGGCGGGCGACCCCATCATGCTGCGCAGCATCTCCAGGCCCTGGAACGGGTCGGCGGTCTGCGGCTTGGGCGCGGGCTCCAGCCCGAGCTCCACCGCCGGGATCTCCTCGAACGGGAGCGCCATGGCCGCCGCGAAGTCTTGCTTTGCTTTGGCCCCTGGCCGGCGCCGGCGGGGCCGAGGCGAAACCTGCGCCGCGCCTGATGTGCGCCGCGCCATCTGGCGCGAGCCTGCGAAAGCGAGCGGGCGCGCGGGCCAGGCCCGAGCGGACGGACTCGGACCGGCGTGGCGCGCGACGCCGCGACTCGGACGGGCTTTGACTCTCAAGGTGCGAAGGCCTCAAGGCTTGCGAAGTTCGAGTTGGGTGGTGCGGTCGCGCGGCGCACAATGATTGTGCAGGTTGGTGGGGGGCACGTGCAGTGCGTGGAGAACCACACTGACACAGGACACGACCCGAGTCACCCGACGCGGAGCGAACCGAGACGGCCCGGGGCGAGGCTGGCGGCGGCTGGCGAGGTGGAGCGGGATGAGGAGAAGTAAAATCGCCTTTGAAAGACGAAGAGGCGGCATACGCCACCAAAGAGTTGCGCCGAGTCACGAGCGAACTCGAGAAGCGAGCTTGAGAAGCAGGAGAGAGCGAGCTTTGAGAAGCGAGCGAGCTTGAGACGCGAGCGAAATTGAGTAGCGAGCGACTTTGAGAAGCAGAAGCGATCGAGCTTGAGAAGCAGAAGCGATCGAGCTTTAAGAAGCGAGCGAGTTTGAGGAGCGAGCGAACTTGTGCGGCGATCGAACTTGAATAGCGTGAAGATTGGTGCGTCTTGCGAAGCTCTGCTCTGCTCTGCGAGTCACTGAAAACAATGACAACAAGGTTTCGAACTCACTGCACAGACAAAAAAACAATGGATCAGAAGCATTAGAGGCGAGAGTAAGTTGCCACGCGAGGCAGGTGCCATGAGCGGCCGTCGTCAAAGCGACGGCGGCTGAGGCGATAGATCTCGCTCCGGACTTGTAAGTTTTCCCTTTCTCGAGTATCATCACAGACGTACGCAAAGTCCAGTCAGCCCGTCTGGCCGCCCAGCGACGCACCCCAAATGTGACACGCACGTGCGCACCAAGCACACGCCCGCCACCACGCCTCCCTCGGCGTGCGTCACGAACGTGGCGGGGTATTGTGAATGGTCGCGGAGGCGCATGGAACTCCTCGCAGGACCTGAATCATCAAAGATAGGCCGCGGGAGAGTGTCACTTTGGGACAGTGCGCGAGCACGGCAGACGCATGCGGACAGCTACAGCGAGACACGCATCGAGGAGAAAGACGGGCCCGGAAGAAGAGGGAGAAGAAAGAAGAAGAAGGAGTGGGGAGAGGGAGAAAAAGCAAACGAGGAAGAGGAAGAAGAAGACGAGAGAAGAAGGAGCAGCCGCGTGCTTGCGGCGAAGAACAAGGGGGCAGAGAAGTACGAAGGTGCGGCGCTTGCGCGCTCGCACGCTCGTATGCTTGCTTGCGCAGGCTCAGCTCAGGCTCGGGCTCAGCTCAAGCTCGGGCTTAGACGTCCGGGCGAAAGAGGTCGTCGTCCTCCTCCTCGTAGTCGTCGTCGTCGTCGACGTCCTCGTCGTCGGATTCGGCGCCGTCGTCCAGGAGATGCATGTTCATGTCGAAGCGGCGGCTCCGCACGCGAGCGCGCATGACGTCGTCCGCGGAGGAGCGCGAGCTCTTCTCAATCTTCCTGAGCTCGCGCCGGCGCGGGTCCTCCTCGCGCTCGGGCGCCTCAAAGTGGTACCTGCCAAGGTCCTCCTCCTCCTCCTCGACGAGCGGCAAAAAGTCATCCATGCCCTTGAGCGCCACCATCCTGTCCTCGAAGAAGTCGCCCTTGGCGGCGCGCGCCTTCTTGCCGCCCTTGCTGAAGCGCCTGGCGCGCTCCAGGAGCGACGGCCGCCGCGCGCCGCGCGCCGGCGCGGCGCCCGCGCGCTCGTGCCGCCGCGCGGCCTTGGACCCGCCCATGCCCATGCTCGCTCGCTCTCCGCGCGCCGCCGCCGCCGCCGCCGCCGCCGCCGCGCGCGTCCGTCGCCGCGCCGCGCGCGAAGGCGGGCCTGCCTGCCGCCACGCGCAGCACCTCGCTCGCCCCCGCTCCCTCGCTCGCTCGCTCGCCCGCGCGAGGCGCGACGCAGCGCAGCGCAGCGCGACGCGACGCGACGCGACGCAGCGCAGCGCAGCGAGCGCGGCGCGGCGCTCGACCGAAGCGGGTATGCGCGCCGCGGCGCCGCC
>JABLUY010000298.1:0-38731 GCA_013306675.1 Thraustochytrium sp. TN22 | reverse complement strand
CTCCCCTGGCTGGTGGCGGCTGGCCCTGGCTGCGGCGCGGCGGCCGCGCGTGCAGGAGAAAGACCCGCTCTCAGCGAAGCGACGGAGGAGCGAGCGAGCGCCCGGAGCGCGCGAAGCGAGCTGCGCGCGGGGTTGCGGGGGGCACAGACGCACGCGAGAGAGCGCGAAAGCCGCGAAAGGCCGCGCGACTCGCTGGAGCCGCTGCCGCCAGCCTGTGCTGCTCAGGACGTGTCCGACGTGATCAACGCGAGCCGGACGCACCGCTCTCCAAGTGATGGCGCGGTTGCGATCCACACCAAGAGGAGGGCGTGGCGGCAGCGCGCCAGGCGGCCAGCGGGAGATCGAGCGAGCGACTGGACGCGGTCGTGGACGAGAGCGCCAGGCCGGCCTTGAACAGCCCTGCCGGTGCCAGTGGGTGACCATGGCGAGCCGACAGCCTCGGACAGAGAGCCACCAGCCAGCGACCAAGCGCGGACTCGCCGAAGCTCGGGGAGCGCAGTGACGCCCGACTCGAAGCGAGCCGCGACATAGCCCCGCCTGGGGGCGCTGGGTGTATTGACGCGAGGATGGGCGCGTGCAGGAGAAATCAATCGTTCGTTGGGTGATGCGTGGCCGCACTACATGCTGCAAAAAAACCTTGCGACGACCACGGCCACATTGACACTCGAGAACCTGAATCAGATCCTTGACTCCGTACGTCACGGGCTATCTCGCCGCCTTTGGCACCCGAGCCGCGCGACGAGGGCGGTCTCTTCTCACGCATGCTTTTCTTCACGATTCGTCCGCGTCTCGTTGGGATGCGCCTCGCAGTGGCTCGGGAGCACGGCTTGGAAGCAGGCATCCGCCTGCTTGATGTTGCGAGCAGTATACTGACGCTGCCTGCGAAATCTTGACAACGCGAGCCTCTCCTTCACTCGCGCCTCGCATCAGCCACGTACTCTCTGTGGCATGACCAGGTGGTGATTGACCATGATTCCTGCGTGCGATGCTGCGTCCTGTCTTCAACATAGCAATCTCCACATGTTTGCTTTGGTCGTCGATTCCTCTGTCTTTTCCGTCAAATTTCCTCGAGATACAGGGTGGGTACCACCCATCCCGTCACGCTGGCTGCTTGCATTTGCGGATCGGGTCCTAACTTACTGTGAGTTCTTCGCCTGCAGTGCGGCCTGTATGCGCTTGCTCGTGCCATCTGCGCCTTGTCGCAGCCGGGGCGCCTTGACGCAGCTGCAGCAGCGCCTTGAGGACGTGCCTGTCTGTGCGAGCTCGCCTTCTTAGAGCTCGCTCGCCTTCTTAGAGCTCGCTCGCCTTCTTAGAGCTCGCTCGCTTTCTTAGAGCTCGCAGTCATCGCCTCGCAAGGGCCTTGAGCGCGAGCGCGGGTTTGCGCAGCCTGGTTTGCCTGCCTGGCGCGGCCTGGCGTGGCCTGGCGCGGCCTCGCCTGGCCTCGCGCGACGCTGCCTTGCCGCTAGGAAGGCTCTGCTTCCCCGCACTGCCACGACCACTGGCAGGCCGCCTGCTTGCTCGCCTGCGTCGAGTCCCGTCGCCGTCGCGAGGCCGCTCACGCGCGCGCGGCAGAGCGGCAGCGGGCGGCAGCGGGCGCGGAGCAGAGCGCGCGGCTGCCCGGCGGGTCGGCGGGTCGGCGCGGCGCGGGTCGGCGCGGCGGCGCGGGGCGGCGAGAATGTCGGGCGATGGCTGGGGCGCGGCGCTCGTGGCGGGCGCGGCGGGCGCGGCCGTGGGCGCGGCCGTAGGGTTCGCGGCGGCGGCGCGGGGGCGCGCGGGCGGCGAGGAGGTGGGCGAGTTCGGCAAGGCCCCGGCCAGCGCCGCGACCGAGGGCAGGCTGCGGCCGGACGCGAGCGGGGCCATGGCGGCCGGGCGGCGGCGCGTCAAGCGCGTGCCCGTGGAGGACTTCCCGCCGGCGCAGAACGACCTGCTGCTGCGCGCGGCGCGCGGCGAGCACACGGAGCGCGCCCCGGTCTGGATGCACCGGCAGGCCGGCCGGTACCTGCCGGAGTTCCGCGAGCTGCGCAAGACGGCGGACTTTTTCACCATGTGCCAGGACCCGGAGCTGGCGACCGAGGTGACGCTGCAGCCGCTCGAGCGCTTCCCGACGCTGGACGCGGTCATCGTCTTCTCGGACATCCTCGTGGTGCCGCAGGCCATGGGCATGGAGGTGCGCATGGAGCCCGGCCGCGGGCCGGTCTTCCCCGAGCGCCTCGTGTCGCCGGCGGACCTGGACCGCCTCAACTTCAAGCCGGACATGGAGAAGACGCTCGGCTACGTGTACGACGTCGTCAACCTGACGCGGCAGCGCGTGCGCGCGCGCGTGCCGGTGATCGGCTTCGCGGGCGCGCCCTTCACGCTCATGGGCTACATGATCGAGGGCGGCGGCAGCAAGACCATGGCCAAGGTCAAGGCCTGGCTCTACAACCACCCGGAGGAGTCCAAGCGCCTGCTCCAGGGCCTCACTGACATCATCATCGAGTACCTGATTGGCAAGGTGCGGGCCGGCGCGCAGCTTCTCGAGGTCTTCGAGAGTTCCGGCGGCGACCTCGGCCCGGGTCTGTATGAGGAGTTCTCGCACCCGTACCTGTGCCAGATCGCCACGCGCGTCAAGGCGGCGCTGCGCGAGCAGGGTCTCCCGGCCGTGCCCATGACCGTCTTCGCGCGCAACGTGCGCCACGAGGGCACGCTCGAGAGCCTGGCCGCCTCCGACTACGACACCCTCAGCCTCGACATGAACATCAGCCCGGCCGTGGCGCGCCGCCGCGTCGCGGCTTCCCAGCCCACCCTGCAGGGCAACCTTGACCCGTGCGCGCTCTACGCGTCGCCAGACCACATCCGTTCTCTCGTGCGCGAGATGCTCAAGGGCTTTGGCACCCAGCGCTACATCGCCAACCTTGGCCACGGCATGCTCCCGGACCACGACCCTGAGCACGCGCACGCCTTCATCAAGGCCGTCCAGGAGATCTCCGCCGAGCTCAACGCTGCCGCCGGCGCCAGCGCCAGCAAGAACTAACTAACTCAGCTAGCTTAATTAGCGTTTTCACTTGGACTCGGACCTTGCTCTGAGCAAGGCCGCGCCGTGCGCCTCGCGCTCGCTCTTCTTCATCCCTTGCCCCCACCAGCCGGCTGAGCCCTCCCACCACCACATCTGCAAAGACCTGCAAACCTCGCCGGCTGCGAGGAGGGCGACGAGGACGACGACGACGACGACGAGGAGGGCGACGGCGTGCACGACAACGAGCATGCTGCGGCGGGCCCTCCTCGGCGCGGCGCGAACGCCGCTGGCACGCAGCGGGCGGCACGCGCGGGGCGGCATGAACAGGGGCTCGCCGCCGCACGACAGCCCGATGCGCGCAGTCCCGGACGCTCGCAGGTTGCAGATCGCAAGTCGCGCGCGCGGGGCCTGGGGCGGCGCGGCGCGCGGGCTGGCGGCGGCGGCGGCGGCGGCGGCGGCGACAGCGACGAGCCAGCGCGCGCTCGGCGAGGGCGAGGGCGAGGGCGAGGGCAGCATGGCGGCGGCGGTGGCGGCCTCGGCGGGGGCACAGACTTCCGCCGAGACGCTCACGTATGAGCTGTATGTGAAGATGACGTGCGAGGGCTGCGTCAAGGGCGTGCGGTCTGCGCTGGAGGGCCAGGGCTGGGACGTGGTGTCCGTGGACCTGCCGGCGGAGCTCGTCGTGGTGCGCAGCGCCGCCTCGGCCAAGCAGGTGGTCGACGTGCTCGAGGCGCAGGGCCGGGAGGCGCGCATCATCGGCACGAGCGGCGGCGAGGGCGCCGACCCGACCGCGCTGACCGTGCCGGATACCGTGGGCTCGTACGAGGAGAGCGTGTCGGTGATTGGAGAGTTCCGCGGCGAGGCGTACGGCCACGGCTCTGTCGTCGGCGTCGTGCGCGTGATCCAGCGCACCAACGAGACCGCGGCGCTCCAGGCCTCGCTCGGCGGCCTGCGCCCAGGCGCGTCGTATTCGATCGCCGTGCATTGCTACGGCGACCCGCGCCCTGGCATGCAGGGCGGCGTTTTCCAGGGCGCCGAGGCCCCCGCGTCCAAGGCGCCCAAGACGCGCGCCGAGGCCCAGTCCTGCGCGGGCTTCCTCTGCACCGCCAAGGCCGACGACTCGGGTTCCATCGATATTGCGCAGGCGGTGCATGGTCTGCGCGTCTGGGAGGCCATTGGCCGCGGCCTCGTCGTGCATGCTGATGACGAGGAGGACTGGCCCTCGCTCGCTGCCTGCGTCGTCGCGCGCAGCGCCGTCGTCGGCGCCAACCACAAGAAGGTCTGCACTTGTGACGGCACAATTATTTGGGAGGCCAAGTGATACTTTGACTTCTTCCTCGATACCAATCTCTTCTTCTCTTACCTTTAGCGAAGCGCCGCGGTTGCAGTGAATTCCTTGCCTAGCTAGCGAACGCTTTGCGTTTAAAACTCACGCTTTGCGTTTTTAACTCACGCTCGAACGAGATGGTCTGCTTGGCGTTCGCCGGGCAGGCGCTGCCGACGGAACCAGCGGCAGAAGAAGAAGAGCAAGAAGAAGATGCAGCTCCGTTCGCGGACTCTTGCGTGCCCCCAGCCACGTCCGATGTAGGTTGCGAGGCCGCCTGGCCTGCAGTGAATCCCTCTTGCCTAGGTCGAACTCTTGGCGTTTACCACACGCTCGTACGAGATGGTTTGCTTGGCGACCGCCGGGCAGGCGCTGCCGACGGAACCAGCGGCAGTTGAAGATGATGCAGCTCCGTTCGCGGACTCTTGCGCGCCCCCAACCCCGTCCGATGTGGGCTGCGAGGCCGCCTGGCCTGCGACCAAGGTGTCGCCATTCGACGCCCCGTTCGCCGATGCCGGGGCCCACGTGCTGTCTCCAACGCGGCCCTTGCGGCGGTGCAGGCCCTGGCCAGCATGGTTCAAATGATGCCGGTGCGGGTGGCCGTTCGCCAAGGGCCCGACCGGGTCTTTGAGCGGGTCGGCACCGCCTGGCGCATGCCCGTGGGCCTGCGCCAGGTGCGGAGGCGCGTCAGCCAGGCTGAAGAGCCCGCCCGAGGGCTCCAGCTCGCCCTCCTCCGGGACGAGCGCCGTCACCACCGTAGTCCAGAAGATCTTGAGCACCATGAGCGAGGCCAGCAGGCCACACAGGTAGAGCGTATAGACGTCCAAGAAGTGCAGCTCGATCCACGGCAGACCGCAGTCGAGCGGGAGAAAGTGTGCCGGGCTGTAATCCACGACGCGACCGAGCCAGAGCGAGGCGCGCGGCGCACCACCGGCCACGCGCAGCGCCTCCCCAAAGAGTCGCAGGCGCTGCGCCCGAGCCTGCGCCTGCGGGGACTCCGGAACCGCCTCCACTGTGCGAGCCATGGCGGCCGGCGCGACGCTGACGCCGATGCCGCTCAGGTGCACCCGCGTGGCGACTTCGTGTTGCTCGGGCAGAATCGGCCGCAGCACGAGTGCGCGCACGTTGCCGCAGACACCGGCGAGGTGCACGCAGGCCAGGTCTCCGTTGGTGACCATGACGACCGGCCGTGTCGGCGCCGCGGCGTACCGGTCGCAGAAGCGCGAGAGCATGACGTAGTTGAGGCACCGCTCCCCCAAGTACACGAGCGCCCAACCTTTGCGCGTGCAGGCGTCGTGGAGCGCGCGTACCTCCTTGGTCTCATATGTGCCGTGTAGAAGCACAACGAGCGAGGAGGGGGGCGAGGGCGATGACGACGACGACGACGACGACGAGGCCGAAGACGAGGACGAATCCGAGGACGAGCTCGACAGAGAGTCTGAGCCAGAGCTAGCGCCAGCGCTAGAGGCTAATGCGGTCGCCGCTGGCAGCACAGCCCCGACGAGTTGCTGCAGCGGCGGCAGCGGCCGTGCCTCGTCGAGCCAGCCGAGCACCGAGTCGCTCAAGACCAGGCGGTCTTCACAGTAGTCGGCCGGTACCGCGAGTTCGGGCAGGCCGAGGCTCGAACGCACCCCGTCAAAGCTCGCTCGCGTGTACCTGGCGTCGCGGATACGGCCGCGCAGCCGGTGCCATAGATTTTGAAGGCGCGACAGCACGTGAACGTCGCCGGCGCCCATGCCAGCGCCTGGGCTCAGCACGTACGGTGGCGGGTCATCAATGTCCGCCAGCGTCCACGGGTTGTGTACCACAAGCGGCAGGTCACGCGCGTGCGCAAAGTTGAGGCCTGCTAGTGTGTAGCGGTCTGCGACGACGAGGGTTGGGAGCTCCTCTCCTGTCCGCATGTCTTCGCCGTAGGCGCGCAAGAGCGCTGTGGTCATTGGTCCCTCGAAGAGCTCACGCAGCGACTCTCTGGACTCTAGCGCGAAGCCAAAGCTATCATCTAGCGAGCGGTCCACCGCCACGTCATCCATGTCGTCCTGTGCTTGGCCACCAAAAGCTGTCCCGCTAGGAGTCCTTTGCGCTCGATGAGGTCTTGGCACATCCTCAAGCCGCAGCACATCGACCACGGCAAGCAGGTCCTTGCGCATGCCCGAAAGCAGCGCCGGCGCGAACCACGCCGGGATGGCAAAGCGCACGCGCGAGTCGTGGTCGCGGGCATACTGGCCGGCGATCTCGCTGTGCGGGTCGCGATGGACGCATCGTCTCGTGTCAGTCCTCCGATCTTGAGCGTTCACCTCCGCTTCCCCCTCAACCACCGCCAACTCCTTCTCCGCTCCTCCTCGTCGTCGCCGCCGCCGTCGTTCTCCTCCTCCTCCTTCTCGTCCACCTCGTGCACGTTGGAGGGCGCCAGGTACGGCGCGGGCCTCGACGGCCTCGGCGGCGACGGCGACGGCCTCGCGGCGGCGCGGGGCGTGGGGCGCAGGGCTCGCGACGCGCTACCTGGCTGGACCGAGCGCAGCAGGCGGTAGCGGGCGGCGGCGGCGGTGGCGGCGGCGGCCGAGGCGGAGGCGGAGGCGGAGGCGGCGCCAACCTGGGCCGCCCATTCGCGCGCGGGCTCGGGCCCGGGCCGCGGAGCGCGCGGGCGCAGCAGAGGGACTTACAGCAGCGGGTCGGCGTGCCGATAGACGGGCACCGACACGAAGAGCACGTGCGACGCCCGCGACGCCTGTGGCACGCTCGCATACGCGTGCCAGCAGAGCAGCGCGAGCAGGACCAAGAGCATGGCCATGATGATGGCGCTTTGCTGCTGGCGACCGAGACACAGCGGGCGCGACCGGCGCGCGGCGGCGGCCGCGCGCGCTTCAGCCGCGCGCAGCAAGGAGGACAAGGAAAAGCACGCAAGGGCGTGCGGGGACGGGCCGCCACGAGTGGCGTGGCAGCCATGCGCCAGTGCACATCAAGGAAAAAATTCTTTGATTGAATCCGGGACGGCGCGAACGGACGAAACGACAGGCAGGCCAGGCCAAGCAGGCGGGCAGGCAGGCAGAGGCAGACAATGCTCAAAACAGCCAGGGCGCTCGCTTCTCTCGACCTCGGCGGAGGGCTCGAACACTCATTGACGCATGTTGCCCATCATCTTCATCATGTCGGCCATGGCGTTGGGGTCCTGCATCATCTGCTGCGCCATCTGCATCATCTGCGGGTTCTGAGACATCATCTGCTGCGCCGCCTGCATGAGGCCCGGGTTGTTCATGAGGCCAGCCAGGTCCGGCATGCCGCCGCCGCCGCCGCCGCCGCCCATGCCCTCCGCGGCCTTGCGCATCTGCTCCATGGTGGACGGGTCCATGCCCCGCATCATGTCGGCGAGGCCGCCCATGCCGGGCATGCCACCAGCGCCGCCCGCGCCACCAGCACCGCCCGCGCCGCCAGCGACGGACGAAAGCTGGTCCAGCGTGCGCTGCGCGGCGACGTTGCCGGGCTCCAGATCCAGCGCGCGCTTGGCGGACTTGCGCGCCTCCTCGGTGTTGCCGAGGCGCAGCGCCGCGGTGGACGCGCGTGCGTGCGCCTTGGCGTAGGTGGGCTCGAGCGTGACCGAGACGGCGCAATCTTCGAGGCAGCTCTCGAAGTTGTTCAGATACAGATAGGCGGCAGCGCGGTTGCCGTAGAAGATGTGCGAGTTCTTGCCGGCCGGCGACAGGTCGATGGCCTTGCTGTAGGCCACGACCGCGCGCTCGTACTCCTTGGTCTTTAGCAGCTCGTTGCCTTCCTCCTTGAGCTTGTTGGCCTCGGCCTCGGCCGCATCGTCGGCTGGGCCGCTCGCGCTGGCGGACGGCGCGGCCGCCCCCGCGGCCGGCGCCGCCTCGGCACCGAACTTCTCCACGTACTTGGCCACGAGGCGCTCGTACTTTTCCTTGTACTCGGTCGAGCCTTCCTCCACGCCAGCAAAGTAGCCCTTCTCGACGACGCGCGAGAGGTACTTTTGAAACTTGGCCGACCCCTCGACGGCGGCGCGCGCCGCGTCAGGCGCCGCGCCCTTGTCCTCCTCCTCCTCCTCCTTGAGCTCGATGCCCAGTTTCTCACAGCCGGCGCGAAAGACCTCCAGCAGGTCCACGGCGGCCGCCTCCTCCTCCTCCGTCGTGCCCAGCGCCTCGCGGCCCTTGGCGCCCAGGTACTTGGCCACGGCCGCGCGCAGCTCGCGCTCGCCCGCCATGTTGACGCGACGCTGCCCGCTCCGCGCCGCTGCCCCGCCGCTCGGCAGAGAGCCCGCCCGCCCGCCCGCCCGCCTGCACGCCCGCACGCCCGCACGCCGCCGCTGGCGCCGCCGCCGCGCTCCGCTGCTCGCCGACGCTCGCTCCAGATCGGGGTCTGGCCCGCCGCGGCCTTCTTCATCGTTGTGATCACGTTGATCTGGAAGCCGCCCGACGGCGCACCCGGGTTCCGCGCCGTTCTCCCCCCTGCGCGAAGTCGCGCACGGCGCTCGCGCCGTGCCCCCGCCGCCGACGCGGCGGCCGGCGCGCAAGCAGCGGCGTCGAGGGAGCGGGGGGCAGCGCGCGAGTAGCGCCGCGTGCACAAGGCGGCGCGTACGTAACTGGAAAACGACCTGTCTCGTATTTTAATTCATTTTCGAACAGGCAGGCTGGCCTCGCCTCGGCCGGCCGCCGCAGACCGGAGTCTCGGGCGCTGCGCCAGGCGCGGCGGCGGCGGCGGCAGTGGCGGCGGCGGCGGCGGCGGCGGCGGCGCGCGCGCGGGCAGGCGGCGCGGCGCGGCGCGGCGCGGCGCGGCGAGCGGCGCGCGCGAACTTTTGAAATTCAAAATCAACTGGAGGCCGGCGCGCCGACTTGGGTCCCTCCCTCCTTTCCCCCTCCCGAGCTCGAGCTCGGCGAGGTCGCGCGCCCTTGCTTGCGCGGCGCGCGAGGCGGGCGCGGCCCGCGGCACGGCCTAGCGAGCGGCGCGCGGCGCGGCGCGGCGCGCGGCGCGGCGCGGCGAGGCGCGGCGCGGCGCGGCGAGGCGAGGTGCGACGAGGTGCGACGAGGTGCGGCTGCGGCTGGGAGGGAGGGCCCGGCCCGGTGCTTCGAGGATTCCGCACCGGCGGGGCGACGAGTGAGCGCGACGTCACGCCCAAGGCGTAGCGCAGCGGCGGCGGCGGCGGCGGCGGGCGGCGCGCGGCGCGCGGGCGAGCGCGCGGCGCGGCGCGGCGCGGCGAAGCAAGGCGCAGACCATGTGGGTGGGGCTGTCGTCGTCCACGCCCGCGGCGCGCGGCGTGCTGGGCGTGGATGAGGCGAGGAAGAGGTTCAGTTCTGTGGAGCTCAATGCGTTGTACCAGGGGTTCGAGCGGCTGTCGCGCGCGGGGCCGCAGCAGGGCGCGCCGGAGATCGGCTTCATGATGTTCAAGACGCTCGTGCTGGTCGACTTTCCCGATTTGCCCGAAGTGCTGGCGATGCGCATGTTCGCCGTCTTTGACTCCAACCGGAACCACATGCTGGACTGGCGCGAGCTGCTCTGCGGACTCGGCATCCTGTGCCGCGGCAAGATGGAGGAGAAGGCGCGCTTCCTCTTCCGCGTCTACGACGAGGACGGCCGCAACATGCTGAACCGGCGCACGCTGCTGCGTTTCGCCGATCAGCTGGACGACTACCGCCTGAGCGACGAGGAGCGCCGGGCCTCGTACGACCTCGTGAACGAGGCCTTTCACACGGGCCGCGTGCGCGGCGACGGCGGCGCGCTCGAGTGGATCTCGTTCGACGCCTTTGTGGCCGTCATGGGCCGCCACATGGGCGCGCCGCTCGTGAGCTGGCCCGCGCGCGTCGGCCAGAAACTGCTGGAGCCCGTTTTCCAGGCGGCGGCGGCCGCAGAAGCGCAAGCGCGAGCGCCGCCGCCCCTGCCACCGCGGCCCGACGACGGCATGCTGGCGCGGCCGCTGCGCTTTCAGGAGGTCCCGGGCCCGGGCCCGGCTCTGGCGTCTGCGCCGGCCGTGCCGGCGCCGCTGCTGCATCAGTCGAGCCGCAACCAGCTCATGGAGGGCGCCTCCTTCAAGCGCGCGCACCGCGACCCTGCGCGCGAGCCGCTCGTGCCGGGCCAGGCCTGGTATGTTGTGTCCGCCGCCTGGTTCCGCAGCTGGCAGGCCTATAGCGGCTTCTGCGAGGGCGGCCTGGACTTTATGACGCTGCGCAGCGGCAACATGATCCAGCGCCCGGGCCCCATCGACAACCGCGCGCTCGTGTGCGACCTGGGCCCCGAACTGGACGGTGTCCCGCCCGAGGACCTGGACGCCGCCTTGGAGCTCTGCGTGCTGCGCGTCGGCCTCGTCTACCAGCACGACTTCGTCGTGCTGTGCCAGGAGGCCTGGGAGTTCCTGCACGGTATTTACGGCGGCGGTCCGACGCTGGAGCGCCGCGTTATCTGCGCGGACGGCCCGCGCGGCACGCCGGAGATCGAGCTCTTTCCCGTGGCCCTCAATGTGCGCTGTGTGACCTTCTCGTCCGAGTGCGGCGAGGGCGCGCGCGAGGCCGCGGAGCGGGGCCAGTCCTCGTCGGCGCGCATCCACGTGTCGCGCTGCGCCACGGTTCGCGACTTAGAGCGCGCGATCTTGGACCGCCTCATGGAGCCGCGCACACGCGCCACCTCGTCCGAGTCTCTCTTTAGTACGCAGAGTGCGCTCGAAGACGGCGCGGCGGCGCAGGCTGCCGCGGCGCTGCAGAACCGCGAGCGCTTCTCGGCCGAGCGCATGCGTCTCTGGTGCGTGCTGGATGACGAAGCGCCCTCGGCAGCCGCCTCCGCGCACGAGTCGGGGCCCGAGTCGCCCGTGCGCGCCTCGGCCGGGTCGCCCTCGTACCGCGGCAGCCCCAACGCGCCGAGCGTCAAGCTCCTCAACGACCCGTCCGAGTCCGTCGAAGAGGCCGACCTCGAGGACGGCCAGACGATTCTGCTCGAGCTCAGTAGCGCGGACGGGAACTGGCCGCTGGCCAGCGTCGAGACGCTGCGCTCGCTGCGCCCGCGCGAGGCCCGCCTGCAGCTCCCGTCGCTGTCGAACGGCCGTGTGGTGATGCTCGGCGGCGGCCCGTCCCCGCAAGGGCCGCGTCTCAGCTCGGCGCGCGGCGAGGGCGCCGGCGGAGGTCCGGGCGGCGCCAAGGGCGCCACGTCGGCCGCCTCCTCTGCGCCCGTGTCCTCCGCGCCGCACCGTAACGCACCAGTGGTAACTCTGTCTGCGCGCGTGGACGCCGCGGACGGCCTGGACGCACACGGCGCGCATGGAATCCATGGCATGCATGGCTCGCACGGTATGCACGGCACGCAGCATGTGCCGGGCAACGTCGGCATGACGAACCTCGGCAACACCTGCTTCATGTCGGCCTCGCTGCAGTGCCTCATTCACACGGAGTTGCTCAAGCAGTACGTGCTGGACAACGCTTATTTCGCCGACATCAACCGGAGCGTGCGCGAAAGCACGCACGGCCGTCTGGTGGATGCGTTTGCGGATATCCTGCGCACGGCCTGGGGCGCGAACGGCCGCATTCCGCCGTCCATCGCGCCCCGCCGCTTCAAGCGCGAGCTCGGCAAGCACGACGCGCGCTTTTTGGGCGTACAACAGCAGGACGCGCAGGAGCTGCTGTCCTCGCTGCTGGACGGTCTGGCGCAGGACCTGAACCGCGTGCGCAGCAAGGCATACGTGGAGCTGAAGGACTCGGACGGCCGCGCCGACGAGGAAGTGGCGCGCGAGTGGTGGATGGCGCACTTGCGCCGCGAGCTCAGCATTGTGACGGCGCTCTTCTCGGGCCAGTTCAAGACGCTGCTGCGCTGCGAGGCCTGCGGCTACGAGTCGGCGCGCTTCGAACCGTTTTACACGCTCTCGCTCCCGCTGCCCGAGTCGCCCCAGCGCACCGTCACGGTGCACGTGGTCTTCGCGGACGCCTCGCGTCCGCCGCTCCTCGTCGCTATGCGCCTCGACAAGGCCGGCACGTTTGCCGACGTGCGGCGCGCGCTGCTCGACATGCAGCCCGGCGTTAACGGCGAAGTGACCACCTCGCAGTTTGGCGGCGCCAACGCGTCGGTCGGCGGCTCCCCGCTCGGCGCGGTCGAGGCCGAACCGCGCGAGCCGCGCCGCCTCGAGTCCAGCCGCCTGGTGCTGGCCTACGTCTTTGAGCGTCAGATCTATAGCGTCATCCCCGACGTGCGCCCGCTCGACACGCTGCGCGGGCGCGACCCGCTCTACGCCTTTGAGCTGCCGGTTGTGGAGCACGACAACGGCTACGAGGGTGCCGACGCCGACCTCAAGAACGCGAGCGCCGACGAGGGCGCTGAGGAGGGCGGCGCGCAGCCGCAGGACGGCGAGGAGGAGGAGGAGGAGGAGGCGCGCCCCATCGACATCGGGTCCCAGGTTGCTTACCAGCCGGACCCGCACGCCGCGGATGGCGCGGCGGGCGCCGCGCCGCTCATGGGCGTGGTCGTCGCCCGTCGGGGCGTGACCAGCAAGCGCGATGGGCGCAAGGCCAAGTTTGAGGTCAAGTTTGCCATGAACGTGGACGAGCTGGGCGAGACGCGCTCCATCGTACTCACCGAGGACGAGGTCGAGGCCGTGCCCATGGAGCCGATCATGCTTGCGTTGGAGCAGCGTGTCTGGCAGCACCACGCGTGCTACTTTGTCAACCCGATGCGCGCCGTGCACGTGAGCATGCCATTTGTGCTCATGGCGCGGCCCGATCGCCTCTCGGGCCGGGCGCTCTACGAGGCGGTAGCTCGTCAGGTCGGCGTGGAGCCGCCCGAGCTCAAGGCTGCCGCTACGCCCGGCCCCGCAGCGCGGCTCACGGACCAGGCCATCCGTGCGCAATGGGGCTTTGCCATCGTCGTCCTCGGCAACAAGGGCGGCAAGTCCTGCGGCTGCTGCTCGTGGATGTCGGCCTGCGACGGCTGCCCGGTGCAGCCGAACCAGGGAGAGCCTGTCTCGGTGCTGATCTCGCGCTCCTGCACCCTGGCGATTGACTGGGGCAGCACCAGCTCGCCCAGCGGCCGTGGCAAGACGGGCGCGCTCACCATGGTGGTGGTAGACAAGCACTCGAGCGTCGAGGACGCGCGCCTCGAGGAGCAGAGGCGCATGCCGCTGAGCTCGCTCCTGGAGAATTTCGTCCAGACCGAGATGCTCACGGGTGCGGACCAGGCGCGCTGTGCGCGCTGCAAAGACTTTGAGGATCACTCCATGACGCTCGGCCTCTGGCGCGCTCCGCCCATCCTCGTCATTCACCTCAAGCGCTTCGACCGGAACCGCAAGCTCCTCAACCTTGTCGACTACCCGACGCGCGACCTTGACCTCGGACCCTACCTGGCTCGCGCGATGCCGGCGCAGCCTCAGAAGTCCATGAAGGCCATGGCCAAGCTCCGCCTTCCCAAGAAGACCAAGGTTGGGGCGAGTGGCGATGTGCGCGAGCGGGACGCCGAGGACTGCGGTGAGGGCAATGGCGAGGAGGAGGTGGAGCCCGAGGGCGACGGCGAGGAAGAGGAAGAGGAGGAGGAGCAGGAGCAGGAGCAGGCCGAGGCGGAAGCCATGCGCCGGGGAGACGAGGCTGCTATGCCTTCCGCGTCCGCCGCCGCATACAACGAGGAGGACGAGGAGGACGAGGCCAAGGAGGACTCCAGCAGCAGCAAGGAGCCCACCACGGCGGAGCTCGAGAAGGCGAGCGCCGAAGCCGAGGCGCTAGAGGCAGTCGAGCAGCTCGTCGACTCGGACTATCTTGGCCTCCGCGCATACGGCGGCCAGGAACATGGTGGAATTCCTCCCGAGTACGACCTCTACGGCGTCGTGGACCACAGTGGCAGCCTCGGTGGCGGTCACTACATCGCCAAGGTCAAGAGCTCCGTCTCCGGCGAGTGGTACAACTTCGACGACCGCATCGTGACGCGCATCAACGAGGACGAGGCGGTCAGCTCTGGAGCATACCTCCTTTTTTACGTGCGCAAGGATGTCGCCAATGGCCTCAATGTCAACGAGGTCTTTCCCACCAAGGTCCTGGATCCCAAGTCGCTCAAGGTTGCGCGCAAGAACCTCGCTGGCGCCACCTCTGACCAGCGTTGCTCCATTATGTAAATCCGGAGCATGGTCTGTGTCGTGTCGAGAGAGCGGAACTCAGCGGAGCGCCAGCATAGCGCTGTGCAGCGACGTCTCGCTTCTGACATGTGAGAGAAAACCGATGTTTGTTGTTTTGTCTGAGTTGTGACCGCGGACATGAGCACTGAGAGAGTCCTCCCGGTGGCCAAGCCTGGAGAAGGCGCGTAATCAGCTCTTCGGTCACGCGCTGACATGATGTGACATCTCCACAGAGCCAGTGCCTCTTGTTGCCAAGCCTAAGACGTAGCGAATCAACAGAGCGAGCTCGTGTAATGTTACCTGAAGCATGCGCTGCGACATGATACACTCGCGTGTTATGGCGCGCAAGGTCTTCTCCGACGACGCCTGTGCCTCTCCCCTTTTCTGTGCATGGGCGTGCGGGTGCGTGGGTGTGTGCGTGGGTGTGTGAGTGAGTGTGTGTGTGTGTGTCACTCGTTCGTTGGCTGCTCGCTGGGTCCGTCAGAGGAACTCGATGCCCTCATACTTGTGCGCCCCGGGAATGAGCTCCTCCTCGAGAAAGACGTTGCCATCCGTGTCAAAGATGATGACGTAGGTATTCTGCTCGCCCTCGCCGTTGGCCTTATCCTCGATCTCCATGCTACGCAGGCCGAGGATGACGCGGTTGTTGGTGAATGGAACGAACTTGAAGGAGGACCAGCCGTGGCTGGGCACGAGCGTGCCCACAGTGTGCTTCTTGAGGAGACGCGTAAAGTCCTCATTGTAGACGAGCATGAGGTTGCTGCCCATGACCTCGTCGCGCTTCTCGTCGTAAGCCTCGTGGCTGACGCGGCGCGGCAGCACATACCAGAGACGATTGATCTCGTCAAAGTGGATAGCCTCGTGCACCATGTAGCCGGGGTAGACCGAGTCGGTGTCCTGCTGGAAGCGTTCGTAGATGAGCGTCCAGTCCTCGTGGTCGACCTGGCCCGACGGGTGGATGATGGAGACCCAAAGGTTGTTGCGCGTGGTGATGACACCGTTCTTCGTGTACGGCTTGCCGAAGCTGCCGACGATGAGCTTGCCGTCCTTGACGGTGGCCCACTCGGTCTTCTGGCCCTTGGCGTTGTTGCCATCGCCCTCCATGAGGATGTGGCGCGGGATGCAAACCGGCGCCACCCCGGCCTTGTCCTCGGTCAGCTCAAAGACCACGCCGCTGCGGTCGTCAAAGGTCCACAGACGGTCCTGCCAGTTGACTAGCTCGCTGAGCTCCAGGCCGCGGCCGTCCTCGCCCAGGTGTGTCTCGAGCACGAGGTCGTCCTCCCAGAAGATGGACCAGCGACCCGTGCCCGGGTCCTTGGCCAGGGTCGCCTTCTTGAAGAAGGACTTCCAGCCTGCGTGCTTGCTGCCCAGGTCCAGCTTGGACTGGCGGTCCAGGTCCGCCACGATCCCAAAGTGCAGCATGTTACGGCCGCTACGGCACCACACTGTCTCGCAGCCGTTCTGGTGCCGCAGCGACAGGTGCGCGCCCGCGGCGCCGGCGTCCGAGCGCGCCGACCAGCCCATGACGACCAGCGTCACGAGCACCAGCACGCCGCCGCCCGCCACCAGGCGGCTCCAGTCCACGAGGCGCATGAGGCGGCTCGCCGTGGACGCCGCGCCGCCCTCGCTGCCCTTCTCCAGCCGCGCGCCGCGCCCGGGCGCGCCCCGTCGTCGGCTCGCGCTCTTGACGAAGCCCTGCACGCGCATGCACGCGACGCCGGCGCCCGAGCCCGCCGCCGCGCCGCCCGAGCCCGCGGCTCGCGCCGCCGCCGCCGCCGCCGCCGCCGCCGCGCCGCCGCCGCGCCGCGCCGCGCCGCTCGCGCTCTGCCGCCGCGCTCTGCCGCGCGCGCCGCCACCGTGGCAGCCGAGCCGGGCCGAGCCGTTCGTGCTGCTGCCAGTTCGAGCGGCGGCGCAGGCGGGCCAGCTCAGTGAGCCGCTACGAGGAGGCTGCCGCCACTGGGGCCGCCACTCTCACGGCCGAGGACGTGCGTGGACGCGAGCATTCACCACGATCACAGTCAAGCTCCGCGGAGGGCGAGCCGCCCGAGTCCCAGGACGTCCGAGTTCCGTCGGAGGACGAGGATTCCGAGAACCAGCGCGAGCGGTCTGAGGACCAGGGCGAGCGGGCCGAGGAGGATTCTGAGGACGAGCACTCCGTGGCCGAGGGCGAGCACTCCGGAGACGAGCAGTCCGAGCAGCTCGAGCAGCACGAGCAGTCCGAGCGGTCAGAGCAGTCCGAGCGGTGCGAGCGGTCCGAGCAGTCGGGAGAAGTCCGAGCAGTTCTAGCAGTCCGAGCGGAGAAGTTCGAGCAGTTCTAGCTAGCGGTCCTCGCCCTCAGACTTCTTGTCCTTACAGCTTAGACTCCGATCTTGACGAGTCCGCGCGAGTCCGCGCGAGCTTGGCCGGAGCCCCGGGGGGCTAGCGCGCGCCTGCCAGGGGTCTCACTGTCAGTGATGATGAAGAGCACCTTCAGGCTGCAAGTAACTTGCCTGCGGCTCGTCCCGGGCCGCCCCGGGCCAGGCGCCGCTTACTTCCCGGCGTCTTCCCGGCTGGATGGCAGCCTGCGCAGCTGGCCGGCGGGAGCCTTGATGCACACTGACTCCTGCTCCAGCCATGGCTGGGCATCATGATGGCTGGTGTCGCATCGTCAAGCCACGTGCCAGCGCAAGCCCCGCTCAGGACTGGCTCGGGCGCAGTAACAAGCTCGCGCAAGCGCCGGCCCTGGCCGCGAAAGCGGCCAGGTGAAAGCTGCCTCGGACGGCGCCACAGAAGCAAGTTCGTGAACTCACTGTCAAGGCCTGTCAACGTCATCACGTCAAGGCTTTCGCTAGCCGCGCTAGCTAGGCCTAGCTAGTCGGCCTGTCTTGTCAGGAGCCGCTCCGAGTCCGGCTCAGCCTGCCAGAGGCTGCAGAGGAGCGCGCATGTTGGTTGACGATGTGAATTCAATGATTACAGCATCGAGAGAGCGGGCCGCCGCCAGTGCCAGATGAGATGCGGTGAGCGACGACCCCCACCCCGGCCGCCGCAGCCTCCCGCGCAGCCTCAGGTCTCTCGTCTCGCCTCGGCCTGCCAGTGGCCGAAGCCCGCGGCAGGAGCGACCTGGAGAGCGCTGGAGAGCGGCGAGCGCCCGGGGCCGGCACCGCCTGGAAGCGCGCCCGTCGCGCGCCCCGTCGCGGACCCGAGTTCGGACTCAGTCAGCCTCGGCGAGCCGCACTTCAAGCACTCCAAGTTCCACTACCACGTGCTGGGCTGGCTGCACCGCGCACAGTGCGCACTGCACTCCAGCCAGTCCAGGCCGTGTCCGAGTCGCGGCCGGACTCGCGGGCAGTCGACGCAGGCGCCGTCGAGCGCGGCGCGTCGGCGGCGGGGGCCGCGCAGAGCCGGGCAGGCAAAGACGCAAGCCCGAGCAGGCCCGCGACATGAAGAAGAAGAAGGCGGCGGCGGCGGCGACGGCGGCGGCGGCGCTGGCAGCGCTGGCGGCGCTCGCAGGAGCCCAGGGCAGCGCGACGACCGGCGCGTGGACCCAGGCCGAGGAGCTGAGCGCGTTCGGGCGGCTCTGGATCGCGGGCGGCGGCGTGGCGTCGCACAACGCGTACAGACCCGGCATCGCGTGCCTGGAGAGCGCGTGCGTGGTCGCCTTCGCGGAGTTCACGGAGGGCAACGCGGAGAGCGACGACGCGACGATACAGATTAAGTATGCCGTGCACACGGCAGAGACGGGGGCGTGGAGCGAGCCCGCGTTCGCGCTGCTGCCCAGCAAGGCGGATGCACCGGACAAGGCGCGCGGGCAAAGCATGCCCGCGCTCGCGGCGCTTGGCTCGAGCGGCTTTGGGATGGTGTACCGGGACATGGCCAGATGGAAGAAGCTGGACGGCTCGTGCTGCACCGGTGTTCAGCGCATGCGCGTGGCCTACGTGTCCGCGCAAGAGGCCGCGCAGGGCGCGCTGTGGATGGGCGAGGAGCGCGGCTATGGCACGGAGGCCTCAGAGCGCGGCGGCTGGAAGCGCTTCCCCGCGATTGCCGGCGACGGGAACGGCACCATCACCGCGGTCTGGGAGACGAACCGCGGGACCCTGGCGGACGGGACCTCCATCGGCAACGACAAGGAGCTGCTCACCAGCTCCATCTCGCTGCACTCGGGCAACGAAAGCGACCCGTGGAGCGCGCTGGACCGCTCCTCGGTCTCTTCTGCGTGGACCGAAGTTGCCGCGGTCTACAGCGGCGTGGAGACCGACACGCTGCAGGACCGCAACCCGGCCATGGCTTACTCGAGCGTCTCGGGCCGCGTCGTGATGGCCGCCACCGCCACCATCCTGAACCAGTACGCAGACATCTTCGTCGCGGAGACACGCTCCGGAATGGGCGCCTGCGGCTGGGAGGACCGCGTGCGAGTCACCAACAAGGTGGCCAAGGATGCTGACGTGGACATTGCGCCCTGCCCCTTTCGGGACCTCTGGCTCGTCGTCTGGTCACACCGCGGGCTTGGCTGCCAGTGGGCCCGCCTCGAGCCCAACGCTGACAGCGGCCTTCTCGAGGTCCGCGAAGCCGGCATGATCGACCCGCTCTGCTTTCCGAGCAAAATGGGCGACGAGAAGACCGTCGTGCTCGCTGACCCGCTGCGCGAGGGCCACTGGCTCTTCTTCCAGCGCTGGAAAATCCCGGCGAACGAGACCTACTTCCGCCTCGCCTTTCGCCGCTCCACGGACGATGGCCGGACCTGGAGTCCCGCTTACTTTGTCACAACGGACGAGGACGCCGTCCAAGGCAAAGACCAGTCGCTCTTCCGGATTAACGCCGCGGCGACCGATCGTGGCCAAGTTCATGTCACGCTCATGTACCGGAATATCTCGGACGAAAACTACGGCAGCTTTGCAGTGATCAGCACCACCACCGACGCGCTCTTCGGTGACCTGAACGAGACAGCCATTGCGCCATACGTCGAGCCCTACGAGGACCCGTCCACGTGGCCCTGTATTGATCTGGAAACGCTTCCACTGGACGGCAGCAAGGTGAACCTGACCAGCTACGTGGTCGGCATGGCACCGGGCCAGATGCAGTGCCTGCACATCGCCGCGCCCAACATCACAGACGTCGTCATCCACCTTGACGTTGAGATTCTCCTCGACCTCGAGACCATGCCCGAGTACCAAGCCCAGAGCCATTGCCCTTTTGACTTCCTCGCCATCCGGAGCACGCCGACGACGAACGCCGAGGCCTATCTTGGGCCCTCGCGCCGTTTGTGCGTCAAGGGCCAACTCCCTGAGGTGCAGCACCAGGGCACCGACGTTTACGTGGCCGTGGTGAACGACGAACGCGGCCTCGGCGACGACATCGGCCGCGTACCCGCCCGAGTCGTGGCATGGCTTTCGCCGGCAGAAGCCGGTCCTGGTACCTCCCTCAACACCTCTGCGTCGCAGAGGCCCTATGAAATCCGCTCCGTCCACAACTACACCGAGCTTGTCGCCGCCATGTACGATGACGACTTCCAACACGGGGAGATCCTGCTCCGCGCCTCCACCATTGAGGTTCCGGACGACCTCATGCTTCAAGTCGGCCAGGGCAAGAACCTCTCCATCATTGGCGCGCCGCCCGATGGCGGGCGAACAACAATGCTCGGGCGAGAATTCTTCGAGGCCAGGATTGGCGCGGTCATTTGGTCGTTGCAGAACATCGCATTCCAAGGCGACAAGACCGTTAGTCTCGGCCTCTTGCGGCTCGGCGGCGCCATCCTGGTGCGTGGCCGACTGCACTTGCTGGCCAACTGCTCCTTCCACAGCATTGCTGTACCAGGTCTCATCTACAGCAAGGGTGCGGCGCTCGCCGTCGACGGTGGGACGGTCGATCTCGTGCAGGACTGCACCTTCTCCGAAAACAGCGCAGCCTTCGGCGCCGCCATCGCCGTCCTCCCCGGCGGCGCCATCGGCACGATTCGCCGCGCGACCTTTGTCGACAACTCCCAAGATGGTTTGACGAGCGGCGAGGCAGGCGGTCTCTTGGTGGGCGGCTACGTGGGCCGCATCGAGGACTCCATCTTTCGTAGCAACACCTGTGGCGGTGGCGGCGGTGCCATCTGCGTACTCGAGCAGGGCGAGGTCCGCGAGATCGTCGACACGGACTTCGTCGCAAACAAGGTCCTCGCCAACGGCGGCGCGGTGGCTTTCTTCCCCGGGAGCCGCCTCCCGAGCCTCTGGCGAGGCGGAAACCTCGTCGGAAACAAGGCCTCAGTTCTGGGCGGCGCCATTTACATGTCTGGCACCCTCCCGGCGGCAGCCCCCGAGTGTGCAGACGACGTCGACGCCTGCCTGCATGGGCTGGTTCTCCTAGAGAACACTGCGCAGGTTGGAGGCGCCATCTACATTGAGGGGTCTGCCAGCCTGCGGTCCGTAGGACTCGCAAACTCGACCTTGGCCAATAACTCGGCCACGCAGGGCGGCGGCGCCGGAGTTGCTGTCACGGGCGACCTCACACTGCACGTGTCAGCTACGGAGCTCGCAGGGAACGAGGCCTCCACGTCGGGCGGCGCCATTACACTGCTTCAGGGTGCGCAGCTAGTGCTCGAGCGGTCCGAGTTTTGGGCCAACAAGGCCACCGAGCAGGGTGGCGCCATCTACGCGGGCGCAGGGACTGTGCTGCGGGCCACAGACACCACCTTTGTCGACAACTACGCGATGCTCTCCTGCCGGGAACAGAGCGAGTGCGCCGCGGTGCAGTCTGTGGCGGCGCGGCGCCGCTGCGGATCACTCGTGGTAGACTACAGGGACGGGGACTCGCTCTTCCACACGGTCCAGTGCACCCTCAACGAGGCCGCGCAGGCGCCGTCGGCCATGGGTTGCACCAAGGGCGTCGGTGGTAGCGTGTACATCGCCGCAGGTGTCTCGGCGCACATGCTGCGAGCTTCCTTCACGGCGGCCGACCCGCTCCCGTCCATCCCAGCCACGACCTCCTTTACCACGGGCAGCGGGTCCGTGGCGCTCTTCACCGACGAGGCAGGCCGCCACGTGTACTCGGAGTCGCGCTTCCGGCTGTCCGAGTCGACCTTCGACGGCGGTGAGCGCTCCTTCGCGCCTCTGAGCGCGGTCCTGGGCTGTGCAGGGACCTGCTCCTCTGCAGGTACGTGCGTCGAGGGCGACGCTGCGGCGGGCCCATCGCCCAGCGTGCGTTGCATCTGCACGGGCGCCTACGAAGGCGCCGACGCGTACGAGGAGGGCGGCTGCAACAGCCGCAGGGTGCGCTCCGTTCGGGCTGTCGAGGTGGCGGTCTACAGTGAAGAGGACGAGACGCCCCGGGCTGCCGACGGCTACGTGGACCTTGGCTGGACCTGGGACGGCGCTGCGGACGCCTTCTTCGTGTACCGCACGAGCGAGCGTGAGGGCGACGACCAGACGCTGCGCGAGGCGGACTGCGTCAGCGCCGAGGCTGCCGCCTTTGCAGTAGCAGGCTGTGCTCTCGTGGCGGACCCCAGCGCGCGCTCTGTGCGCATGGGCCTGCGTCTGAGCGAGGGCAGCTTCTTCCGCGTGGTGGGCGTCGTGAACGGCGCCCGCACGCAAGCAAGCGATGCGATGAGCCTGGCATCCATCATCTGCGCCGCTGGGTCCGAGCGCGTGCGCGCCGAAGAGGACGGCGCATACGAATGTGAGCCGTGCGCGCGCGGCTTTTACGCACCGGACCTGGATACGGGCTGCGTGGCGTGCCCAAATGAGCTGCACACCACCTCGGGTGTGGCGACGAGTGTGGAGGACTGTGTGGCGCCAAGCGGCTTCTTCGAGCTGAGCGATGATGGCGTCGAGGGCGAGGTGGAGGTCATCGCCTGTGGCGCGGGCATCAACTGCTCCACGTCGGGCCAGACCCTAGACACGCTAGACCTGCTCCCAGGCTACTGGCGTGCGTCGAGGTCTGTCGCAGAGGTTCATGCGTGCCCCAAACCGTCCTTTTGCACGGGCGGCCGAGGGGCAAAGCCCCGCCGCCAGCACGTATGGAGCGACCCGCTCTACTGCGCGCCTGGACACACCGGCCCATTCTGCATGGTATGCGAGACCGGCTTTGCCTCGCACGCGGGAAGCGCCTGCGAAGAGTGCACGCCGGAAGCCATAGCAAGCGAGCGCGTTGCGCTCGGATCGGTGATTGGTACCGTCGTCGTTGTGTGGCTTCTTCTCACGGCCGCCGTACTTGCGGATGCGATTCGCTCTCCAGCCAGTCGGTCCGCTGCGTCAACCTCGTGCGTACGGCGAGGTGCGCGCCGGAGTCGGGCCATCTTTGCTGGAATGCGGGAGGTGGCGCGCGGCCCGTTCAGTGTCACCATCGGCATAATTCAGGTGGCGACTGGCTTCCAACGCGTCTTCGGGCCGACGTACGCGTGGTGGGACGGCTGGAGCCTTTTGCCGAACGTCCTCTCGTGGGCAAACGTGGACGCCAGCGGGCTCCCGTCGCTGGCGGGCTGCTCTATCGGCGATACGCACGCCAGCCGTCTCGCGGCGGCCACCATCATGCCGGGTGTGCTCCTGCTGGCCCTTGGCCTCGTGTATGCGGCCATGCGCTGCATCGCGCTCCGTCGCGCGGGGCGCCATGCCCAGGAGCGGCGCCGCGTTCTGAATGAGCTCGCCTCCGCGACCTGGTGGCAGGTCAGCTTCTTGCTCTTTTTGGTCTTTCCTTCCGTGAACACGACCATCTTCCAGACCTTTGTCTGCGACGAGCTCGACGAGGGTACGCGCCACCTGCGTTTCGACTATGCCACGGACTGTGATGCTATGCCTGCGCTCATCGCGTATGCGCAGGCCATGGCGGTGCTCTACGTGTTGGGTCCGATCGTGCTCTTCGCTGTGCTGATCACCAAGAGCCAGCTTCCGCACCTTGAGCGTGTCCGTTTCCTGTACGACCTGTACTATGCGCGCGACTTGGCGCACCGGCCGCGGACGCTTCGCGACCGACTGCGGAGGTACTACGAGGTGGTCGAGCTCTTCCGTAAGCTACTGCAGACCTCCGTCGTGCTGGTCGTTGCAGACGGCACGGTCGGCCAGATCGGCTTTGCCATCTTCGTCACTTTCCTCGTCGCGATGCTGCAAGCCACGCAGCAGCCCTATCTCAAGGCCGGCGACAACGCGCTCGCTACCATGGCTCACATGCTCCTCTTTTCTCTGCTCACGCTTCTGCTCATCTCGCCCGTCGTGGAGGACCTCCTGCCGATCAAGATTGCCACCGGCCTGCTGCTCGTCTCCGGCCCCTTGGCCGCCATTTTGCTCGTCGTCTTGCGCCTCCCGAGGCGAGAGGAAGACGCAGCAGATCCTGCCGCGAACGACGACGACGGCGACGACGACGACACGGGCAAAAGAGGCGAGCAAGCCTCGCCCAGCGTTGCTGACCACGACCAGCCCCTCCATGTCGACCCCAGCGCGACCACAGGCCTGAGCGAAGAACCGGATGGCGCCGTTGGCCCGGACCCCGAGCTCGCCTCGGACCAGGTGCGCGTTGCTGCCGCCGACCCGGAGCCGGCCGGTCCCACAAGCGTCGTGCTGTCATAAGAGCAAGCTGCGTCCTCTCCTCTTCGAGACTCCGAGTCCTCTTGTGAAAGAATCGACTTGAAAGGAACCGCGATGATTTCACTGTCAGTGCTTTGATGTTGCTAACTTACGTGCGACCCGCAGACCCAGCCCGCCCGTGCCAGTGGAGGCTCGCCCACGTCCGGGCTCGCGCACGTCCCCCCCGCAGAAGCGGAGGCAAGCGGAGCGACAGGCACTGCAGACAAGGCCCGCGCGGCCCCGAGCGGTCCGAAGCGAACCGGCTGACCGACGCGCCGATCGACGGCATCAGAGATGATCAGACGCTTCACGTTGCCGCGGCCGCGGCGCTACCTACGCCAGCCTCCCGCGACCGTTTGCAACCGAGCGCGAAAAGGAAGAAATGCCGCTGCAGCGGCGAGGTCACGTACGAGTAAGTTAAACAACTTCCGCCGCCCGACCGCGAGTCCTCCTCCCACCACCGCAAGCTCAAGCTCTGACAAGTCCAGGCCCGCCAGGCTGACTCCGACGCCATGCGTCAGGTCCCTCCCTTGCCGAGGCCAAGGCCTGCCTGCCGAGGCGGCCGCGACCAAACTGCAGCGCGCATCCGGGTCATGATGAGCCCGCCCGCCCGCCTGCCTGCCTGCCAGCGAGCCGCGCACGAACCGGCACGCGCCGGCACCGGCAGCCTGCTCTGCTCTGCTCGCGCTGCTCGCTCTGCTGGCTCTGCTCGCTCTGCTCTGCTCTGCTCGCTCTGCTCTGCTCTGCTCTGCTCTGCTCTGCTCTGCTCTGCTCGCTCTGCAGTGGTGGTCTGGTCTGCAGTGGTCTGCTCGCTCTAGTCTGCCAGTGGTCCGGTCTGCTCTGCTCTGAGAAGCGGCCTCCGAGTCCCTCCCGCTGGCGACGAGCACGAGCACGTGCACCAGCGCCAGCACTGGCAGGCCAGCGCCGCCGGCCGACGCGGAGTCCCGCCCGCAAATTCGAATCGGCGCGGCGGGCGGCGGGCGCGGCGAGCGAGGCGGCGCGGCGCGAGGCGGCGCGGCGCGAGGCGGCGCGGCGCGAGGCGCGGCGCGGGCGCGGCGGACCCGGCAGGCGGCGGGGACCCACCCCGCAAGAAGGCCAGAGGGGATGAGCGAGGCGCGCCGCCGCACGCGCGGCGGCGCGGCGCGGCGCGCGCTCCGAGCGGCGGCGGCGGCCGCGGTGGCGGCCGCAGTGGCGGCGCAGGACGCGGCGGTGGACGTGGGCGCCGTGACGGGGAACTGGACGCAGTCCGAGACGCTGAGCGAGTATGGGCGGTTCTGGATCGACGGCGGCGGCGTGATGAGCCATAATGCGTATAGGCCAGGCATCGCGTGCAACGCGGACAGCTGCGTGGTGGCGTTCTCAGAGTTCACGGAGGGCAATGCGACGAGCGAGGACGCCACCGTGCAGGTCAAGTACGCGGTGCGAAAGACCGGCGGCGACGGCGGCGACAACGCGGCCTGGAGCGAACCCGCGCTCGCGCTGCTTCCCAGCAAGACCGAGGTCGCCGGCAGCCCGCGCGGGCAGACCATGCCGCAGCTGGCGGCACTCGGCTCGCGCGGATGGGGCATGGTGTACCGCGACATCACGGACGTCATGTTGGCCACGTCGGCGGACGGCGAGCTCGAGCAGACGACGCTACAGCGGGTCCGCGTGGCGTACACCACGGCAGACGGCGCGGACGCAGGCGCGCTGTGGATGGGCGAGGAGCGAGGCTACGGCACGGAGGCCTCGGAGGAGTCGGAGAAGGGCGGCATGACGCGCTTCCCGTCCATCGCGGGCGACAACAACGGCACGGTCACCGTCGTGTGGGAGTCGAAGCGCGAGACGCTCGCGGACGGCACGGCCATTGGCCAGGACAAGGACCTATTGACGAGCTCCATCTCGCTGCATTCTGGCGACGAGGCCGACCCGTGGGGCGCGCTGGACAGCAGTGCAGTGTCCTCCGCGTGGACCCAGGTGAGGACCGTGTACAGCGGCACGGAGGCAGACGAGCTGGAGGACCGTATTCCAGTGATGGGCTTCGCGCCACTGTCCGGCCGCGTGCTGATGGCCGCCACCGCGACCATCCTCAGCCAGAACGCCGACATCTTTCTCGCCGAGTCGCGCTTTGCGGAGGGTGCGTGCGGCTGGGAGGACCGCGTGCGGGTCACGAACAAGGACGCCAAGGACGCGGACGCGAATGTGGCGGCCAGCTTTTTCCAGGACGCCTGGCTCGTTGTCTGGTCGCACCGCTCGCTCGGCTGCCAGTGGGCCCGCCTGGAGCCCAACCCGGACAACAGCCTGCTCGAGGTCCGCGAAAGTGGCATGATCGACCCTCTCTGCTACCCCTCGCGCATGAGCGACGAGAAGACTGTCGTGCTTGCGGACCCGCTACGCGACGGACACTGGCTCTACTTGCACCGCTGGAAGAACCCAGACAACAAGAAGTACTACCGTCTCGCGTTCCGTCGCTCCACAGACAATGGCCGCACCTGGAGTCCGGCTTACTTTGCAACAACAGACGAGGATGCCATCCTCAGCAAGACCCAATCTCTCTTCCACATTAATGCCGCCGTGGCTGGGGACGGCGAGGTCAACGTCGTGCTCATGTATCAAAATATCTCCGACGAGAACTCGGGCAGTGTATCCGTTCTCACCACGACGACGGACGCGCTTTTCGGGGAACTCGACGACGCAGCCCTCGCGCCGTACGTGGAGCCCTTCGAGAGCAGCACGACCTGGTCCTGCATCGACGCTGATCCCCTCCCGCTGGACGGCTCCAAGGTGAATTTGACCACCTTCCTGGTAGGTATGGCGCCGGATCAGACGCAATGCCTGCACATTGCCGCGTCGGATCTCCCCAACATCACCATCCACCTCGAGATCGAGCTTTTGGTCGATCTTGAGAAAATGCCCGAGTACCGCAGCAACAGCTCGTGCCCGTTCGACTTCCTCGCTATTCGGAGCACGCCCAAGGCCAGGGCCACTCCTTTCCTTGGACCCTCCCGCCGTCTCTGCGCCGCGGGTCTCGTCCCGGAGGTCACGTACAGCGGAACGGATGTCTACGTGGCTATCGTAAACGACGAGCGCGGCCTCGAGGAAGACCTCGGCCGCGTTCCTGCCGCCATCACGGCTTGGATTACACCCGCGCAGCCCAACGCGACAGCAGTCGCCGTGGACAGCGCTTCTGTGCCTTTTGAGTCGCGCGCTGTGGAGACCCTCGATGAACTCATTGAGGCGCTCGCTGACGATAACTTCGTGCACGGCGAGATTTTGATTCGCAGCGCCAGTCTCGACATTCTGGAGGACCGGAAGCTCAAGGTGCAGGAAGGCAAGAACATCTCGCTCGTGGGCGCGCCTCCGGACGGCGGACCAACCTACTTGAACGGGAGAGAGTTTATCGAGGTGCGGCTCGGCGCCGTGCTCTGGGTACTGCGAAACATCTACTTCCAGGACGACAAGACCGTCGCCGATGGCAACTCGCGTCTCGGGGGCGCCATCCTCGTTCGAGGGCTCCTGCACGCCATGGAGAACTGCACCGTTGCCAACATCAAGATACCGGGTATCAGCTATAGTCAAGGCGGCGCACTGACCGTGGACGGCGGCGGTTCCGTGGACATCGTCCAAGACTGCTTGTTCTCGACCAATCAGGCCGCCTTTGGTGGCGCCATGGCCGTACTTCCACGCGGTTATCTGGGGGTCGTTCGACGCTGCATGTTCGAAGACAACACGCAGGACGGGCTCAGCTCCGGGCAGGCTGGTGCCCTCATCGTGGGTGGCCTCGTCGGGCGCATCGAGGACACGATCTTTCGCGGCAACACTTGCGGCGGTGGCGGCGGCGCCGTTTGCGTGCTTGCGGAGGGTGAGATCCGTGAGATTGTCGACACGGACTTCATTGGCAACTCCGTCAGCAAGAACGGCGGCGCCATTGCCTTTCTCAGCGGTAGCATCGCGCCGAGCCTCTGGCGCGGCGGCGTCTTCCGCGACAACACGGCCTCCATCTCGGGGGGCGCTATCTACGCTACAGGCATGCACGCAGCCTACGACCCGGTTTGCAAGGGGGGCATTTCTTCGAGCGATGCCTGTGCAGAGGACCTCGTCTTTGAGGGCAACACCGCTTTGGTGGGCGGGGCCATTTACCTGGAGGAGTCCGCGTACCTGCAGACGGTAACCCTCTCGAATGCGAGCTTGGCGGGCAACAGCGCCACGCAAGGAGGCGGCGGCGGGATCGCCCTCACAGGCGACATTGCGCTCGTTCTCTCGGGAAGCGAGCTGGCGCAGAATCAGGCGTCAACCTCGGGCGGTGCCGTCGCGGTCCTTCTCGGCGCGCAGCTCGACCTGGAGACGTCCGAGGTCCGCGCCAATGTGGCCGCTGAGCAGGGCGGCGCCATTTACGCGGGCGCGGGCACCGTGCTGCAGGCCACCGAGGTCGCCTTTGCGAACAACTCTGCTCTTTTCTCCTGCCGTGAGCAAAGTGAGTGCACCCGAGTCGAGTCGATCTCCTCGCGTGCCCGCTGTGGCGCGCTTGTCGTGGGTCAGAGCGACGGCAGCGACGGCAGCAGCCTCTTCAGGACGGTGGAGTGCACCCTGAATGAGGCAGCGCAGGCGCCCGCGGCCATGGGCTGCACCAAGGGCGTCGGTGGCAGCGTCTACATCGCGGCAGGCGTCGCCGCACATCTGCTGCGGTGTTCTTTCGAGGCAGCCGATGCGCTGCCTTCCATTCCCGCCACGACATCCTTCACAACCACCAGCGGGTCCATCGCGCTCTTCTCCGACGAGGCAGGCCGCCATGTTTACTCGGAGTCGCGTTTTCGCTTGTCCGAGTCGTTCTTCGACGGCGGCGAGCTCTCGTTCGCGCCCTCGAGCGCAGTGCTGGGCTGTCCCGGCACCTGCTCTTCGGCCGGCACCTGCTTCGAGGGGAGCGCGGCCGCCGGCCCGGCTCCCAGCGTGCGCTGTGCGTGCACGGGTGCCTATGAAGGCATCGATGGCTATGAGGAGGGCGGATGCACGAGCCGCAGGGTCCGCTCGGTGCGGGCCGCGACGATCGCCCTGTATGAAGAGACCGTCTCGGAGACGGTGGACGCGGATGGCTACGTCGACCTTCGGTGGTCCTGGGACGGCGTCCCTGGCTCGTTCATCGTGTACCGCACCAGCGAGCGCGAGGCTGGCAACGAGACGGTCAATGCGGCAGACTGCGTGAGCGCCGCCGACGCTGCGTCGGTGGTGGCGGGCTGCGCGGTCGTGGAGAACTCAGACGCGCGCTCGTTGCGCATGGGTTTGCGCCTGGGCGAGGGCAGCTTCTTCCGCGTGCTCTGTGTGGTCAATGGCGTGAGCACGCAGGCGAGTGACGCGATGAGTTTGGCCTCCATCATCTGTGCCGCCGGTTCGGAGCGCGTGCGCGCCGAGGAGGATGGCGTGTACGAGTGCGAGCCTTGTGCACGCGGTTTCTACGTCCCGGACCTCGAGACCGGGTGCGTGGCGTGTCCCAATGAGCTGCATACCACCTCGGGCGCGGCCACGAGCGTGGACGACTGCGTAGCGCCCAGCGGCTTCTACGAGAGGAGCTCTGGATCGAGCGACACGGAGAGCGAGGTCGAGGTTGTCACTTGCGGGGAGGGCGTCAACTGCACTTCCTCAGGCCAGACGTTGGAGTCGCTGGAGCTGCTCCCGGGCTACTGGCGCCCGTCCCTCTCCGTCTCGACCATATACGTGTGCTCGGAGGCCTCCTTTTGCGTGGGCGGCCGCGGGATAGACGAGAGCGAGGGGGGCGACGTCAAGGACCGCCGCCGGAGCCTCTCCATATGGAGCGACCCGCTCTACTGCGCCCCGGGCCACACGGGTCCATACTGCTTAGTGTGCGTGGAGGGTTTCACGGCACGTCGAGACAAGGCCTGCGTCGAGTGCTCGGCGGATGTGGTGGCGCGCGAGCGAGCCGCGCTCGGCGGTGTGCTGGCCGTTGTCTCGATTGCGTGGCTGGGTCTCATTGCCGGCGTCTTTTATGATGCACTGCGCGACAGCAAGATGGCGCCCGTGCGGTCTCAGAGCGCGAGGCCGAACTCGAGCAAGTGCGCGTTCATTCGCGGCATGTTCAGCTCCCTGCGCGCTAGCTTCCACGACTTCCGTTCTACCACGCGGGGCCCCTTCAGCGTGATGATTGGCTTCGTGCAGGTCGTCACCGGGTTCCAGCGCGTCTTCGGGCCCACATACTCGTGGTGGGACGAATGGGGCTTTCTCCCGACTGTCTTCTCCTGGGCCAATGTCGACGCGAGTGGCATTCCCTCCCTCGCTGGCTGCGTCATCGAGGACAACCACGCGACTCGCCTTATCGCAGCAACGGCCACGCCGGTTGCGCTGCTCGTCGTGCTCTTCATCGCGTACGTGCTTGTGCGCATGTCCCTTGTCTGCACGAGCGGCGGCAACGCGAACGTGCGCAGGCACAAGCTCAACGCACTCTCGTCGGCGGCATGGTACATGACCAGCTTTCTGCTCTTTTTGGTGTTTCCCTCGGTCAACACCACCATCTTCCAGAGCTTCGTGTGCGATGAGCTGGACGACGGCACGCGCCACCTCCGCTTTGACTACTCCACCGATTGCGAGGACAGTTCGATGCTCATGGCCTATGCGAGAGCCATGGCTGTGCTCTACGTGATCGGGCCCATCGTCCTCTTTGCGTGGCTCATCACCCACAGCAACCTCGAGCATCTCGTGCGCGTCGAGTTCCTGCACAGGCTGTACCACACGAACGAGGACCCCAAGACCGGGACCGCGGCGCAGAGCTCGAGCGGTTTGCGTCGTTGCTCCCCGGCGAGCTTTTCGCGGGGCATGCGCCGCTACTACGAGGTCATTGAGCTTTTCCGCAAGCTGCTGCAGACCTCCGTGGTGCTTATTGTTGCGGACGGAACCGTCGGTCAAATTGGCTTCGCCATCACCGTCACTTTTGCTGCCTCCATGCTTCAGACCACGCTGCGCCCATATCAGCGTGCCGACGACAACTGGCTCGCTACCTTCGCGCATATGGTCCTCTTCGGCATCCTCATCTTACTCCTCATCTCCCCTGTAGTCGGCGAGATTGTCGCAGTCGAGGCCTGTGCCATGCTCTTCGTTATCGCCGCGCCGCTCGCTGCGATCGCAGTTGTGCTCTGGCGTCTTGGCTGCTGTGCGATTCGCCCCCTGCAGGAACATGACGACGACGTCAAGGGCGTCTCCGACGCCTTCGACGAGGAAGAAGCGAGCAAGGGGGAGCCCATGTCTCAGGACGCCAAGCTCGCCGACCCAGCCCAGGAGGGTGTCCCAAGCGCCGCAGCAGCGTTGCTTCCCTCCTCGTCCTTCGAGGCCAGCAGCAGTGGCGACGCTGGCATCGGCGACGCTGGTAGCGGCGACGCTGGCAGCGGCGACGCTGGAGACGATCGTGCCAGGAGCAGCAGAATCGCCATCGCCACCAACAGCAACGGCAGCGACGACGGCGGCGGCGGCGGCGGCGGCGGCATCGTCCCTTCTGGCAGCGTCGTGGTCTCTTGACCTGGACTTGACTAGGCCTAGGCTAAGTTAGTGTGTTCCACATTGTGAGTAACCCTGCTGCGAGTGCTAACTAACTTTCATCTCGAGCCCATCCACTGCCTGCACATCCGTGCCCGTCACCAGTGCCAGCTCCTTGAAAAACGACCTGCAACTCCGACCTTCAACTCCGCTACAGGCCCCGGCCGCCACGCGGTGACGGTATCGTACTGGCCAGTGTGACGGGAACACGGCAGCGGGCGCGGACCGTGACTTTGTCAGACGTATTTAACGTTAGGCTAGTCGAGCTTGCTCAAGCTTGCTCAAGCTTGGGCTGCTTCAAGCTTGCTCAAGCTTGGGCTGCTTCAAGCTTGCTCAAGCTTGGGCTGGTTCAAGTTGCCAAGTCGTGCCAGGCAGGTGCAAAGGGGGGGGTCCCCACGCGTCCCGGAAATCGAGGCTTGGCTCGCCAACCAAAACCAGAGCAAAGCGATTGGATTTATCTCTGAGAAGCTCGCGCGCGCAGCCCCGCGCGGGCTGCTCGTCGGGCGCGCGGGCGCCCGCGCCTGGGCGCGCAGCGGCGGCGGCGCGCGCTGCGACGGCTGGCCGCCGAGTCGAGGTCCTGCGCGCCGCGGGCGAGGGCGACATGGGCATGGGGCATGGAGCACGCGCAGCACGCGCAGCACGCGCAGCACGCGCCCGCGCGGTGCTCGCTGCGGCGGCGGTCGCGGCGGCGCTGGCGACGGCGCGCGGGGCGGAGACCACGGGCGGCTGGACGCGGTCCGCGGCGCTGAGCGAGCCCGGCACGATGTGGATCTCGGGCGGCGGCGTGGCGAACCACAATGGCTACCGGCCGGGCATCGCCTGCATGGAGGACGCCTGCGTTGTGGGCTTTGCGGAGTACACGGACGTGGTGGACGAGGATACCGCCACGGTGCAGATCAAGTACTCTGTGTATAGCAGCAGCACCGGCAGGTGGAGCACGCCGGCGCTCGCGTTGCTGCCCAGCAAGACCGATAATGACCAACGCGGGCGGGGCCAGACGCAGCCGGCTCTGACAGCTATCGGCTCACGCGGCTTCGCGATGGTGTACCGCGACATCGCCAGGTGGAACAAAGAGGAGACCGGGCGGTGCTGCGAGACCGTGCAGCGCATCCGCGTCGCGTACGCCACCGTGCAGGAGGCCAGGAATGGCGCGCTCTGGATGGGCGAGGACCGTGGCTACGGGTCCGAGGCGTCGCAGGGCGGCGGCAGCAAGCGCTTCCCGGTGATCGCAGCCGATGCCAGTGGCACACTGACAGCCATCTGGGAGTCCGAACAAGACACGCTGGAGGACGGGACCGCAATCGGGTCTGACAAGGACATCTTGTCCAGCTCCATCTCGCTCAAGGTGGGCAGCGATGCGTGGGGCGGCCTCGGGTCGCCCGCGCAGCAGAACCAGAACACCTGGAGTGAGGTGGAGCCCGTGTACAGCGGCGTTGTCTCTGACACCTTGGAGGACCGAGGCCCGGTGTCGGCGTTTTCCGCGCTCTCGGGCCGCGTGCTCATGTCTGCGACGTCCACCATCGTCAGCGAGTACGCCGACGTGTTTCTGGCGGAGTCACGTGATGGTACCGGCGCATGCGGCTGGAAGGACCGCGTCCGCGTCACAAACCAGGAGGCCAAGGACGCCGACGTGAACTTTGCGCCCAGCCCGTTCAGGGACGCCTGGCTCGCCATTTGGTCCCACCGCGCCATGGGCTGCCAGTGGGCGCGCCTCGAGCCCAACGCCGAGAATGGCTTGCTCGAGGTCACCAAGATCGGCATGGTAGACCCTCTCTTCTTCCCTTCACGGATGAGCGACGAGAAGACGGTCGTGCTGGCGGACCCGCTGCGCGCGGGCCACTGGATAATCATCTACCGCTGGAAGATCCCGACCGACAAGCAGTACTACCGCCTCGCGTTTCGCCTCTCTACGGATGACGGCCTCACGTGGAGCCAGGCGTACTTTGCCACTGACGACCAGGACGCAGCGAAGGGCGCAGACCAGGCCCTCTTCCGCATCAACGCCGCCGTCACAGCGCAGGGTGAGGTCCACGTTGCCGCCATGTACAGGGGCATCGAGGCCGAAAATGAGTACACCGGAAGCTTCTATGTATTCTCCACCACAACGGACGCGCTTTTTGGGAGCCTTGACGAGGGCGCCCGCGCCCCGTACGTGGAACCCTTCGAGAGCACGGTGAACTGGCCATGCTTCGACACGGACCCGCTGCCGATCAATGGGTCCAAGGTGAACCTCACCGAGTACCTCGTGGGCCTGGCGCCGGACCAGCGCCAATGTGTGCACCTCACCGCGCCGGACGTGGAGAACGTGGTCATCCATCTTGAGGCTGAGCTCCTCTTTGATCTCGAGAAGATGCCCGAGTACCGCACGAACAGCTCATGTCCCTTCGACTTTCTCGCGATTCGCGCCAAGCCGGCCACCGATGAGGACGCTTTCTTTGGACCCTCTCGCCGCATCTGCGAGGCTATGGTCATTCCCGAGGTGCAGTATCAGGGCACGGACCTGTATGTGGGCATTGTCAACGACGAGCACGGGCTCGGCGACGACCTTGGGCGCATCCCGGCCACGCTGGTCGCTTGGATCACGCCGGCGCAGCCAGGCGCCTCGGAGCCCTCTGTCGACCCGAACGCTGCGCCTTTCGAATCGCGCGTGGTGACCGACTATGAGGAGCTGGCCGCCGCGCTGGCCGACAAAGACTTTATTCACGGCGAAATTCTCGTGCGCGCCAGCCGCCTCGACATTCCGGACGCGCTTGAGCTCCAAATCTCTTCGGGCAAGAACATCTCGCTCATTGGGGCCAGGTCCAATGGGCGACCAACATCGCTCTACGGCCGTGAATTTCTCCATGTGCGGCTCGGTGCGGTGCTGTGGACACTGCGCAACTTTGAGTTTCTGGACGGCATCGACATCGGCGCCACAGGCAACAAGCGCCTCGGCGGCGCCATCCTCGTTCGCGGCAGGCTCCACACCCTGCAGGACTGCACTTTTGACGGCCTGACGCTGCCTGGGATTGGCTACAGCCAGGGCGCAGCGCTCACCGTGGATGGCGGCACAGTGGACGTCGTGCAGGACTCCGTCTTCACCGGCAATACCGCGGCCTTTGGCGGCGCAATCGCCGTGCTCCCGCGCGGCTCCATCGGCAACATCACGGCCTGCACATTCACGAATAACAAGCAGGATGGCCTGAGCAGCGGCGAGGCAGGCGCTTTGCGCGTGGAGGGGTTGATCGCCCGCATCGAGAACTGTGTCTTCAGCGGCAATTCGTGCGGCGGCGGCGGCGGCGCCATGGCCGTGCTCGCGGGCGGCGAGGTGCGCGAGATCGTAAACACCGACTTTTTCTCGAACCAAGTCGACAAGAACGGCGGCGCCATAGCCTTCTTCAGCGGCAGCCGCCTCCCCAGCCTCTGGAAGGGCGGCACGCTGCGCGGCAATCAGGCCTCCATCTGGGGCGGTGCCATCTATGCCACAGCGACGCTCGCGGCCTGGGACCCGCAATGCGGTGAGGAGCTCAGCGACGCTTGCTTGGACGGCCTGACTTTGGAGAGCAACACCGCGCTGGTGGGCGGCGCCCTTTTCGTGGAAGAGTCTTCCGACCTGGAGTCCATTGCCCTGACCGGCTCAAACTTGGTGTCAAATGCCGCCTCGCAAGGAGGCGGCGGCGGGCTCGTGGGCTCGGGCGATCTCACCCTGCGGGTGTCCACGACGACCTTTACTCAAAACACCGCATCCACCGGGGGCGGCGCCATCGCGCTGCTCCTGGGCGCGCAGCTGGAGCTCGTCAACTCCACCTTTGCCGACAATTCCGCCGATGAGCAGGGCGGCGCAGTCTATGCGGGGCCTGGCACCATCCTGCAAGTGGAAGGGGTGGCTTTTGTCGACAACGCGGCCTACTTTACGTGCCGCGAGCAGAGCGAGTGCCAGGCGACGAAGACAAGCTCCTCGCGCCGCAGCTGCAACGCCGAAGTGATCTCAACCAGCCAGGAGAACGACGAGACGTTGTTTACAATGCTTAGCTGCAGCATGAACTCCACGGCTCAGGCTCCCTCGTCCTCGGGCTGCACCAAGGGCGTTGGCGGCAGCGTCTACATGGCCGCCGGCGTCACGGCGCACCTGCATCGCACGAACTTCTCGGCGTCAGACCCGCTGCCGTCGGTCCCAGACTCTACCTCGTTCACCACCTCGGGTGGGTCCGTCGCGTACTTTACCGACGAGGCGGGCCGCCACGTGTACTCCGAGTCGCGCTTCCGATTGTCGGAGTCCCAGTTTGACGGCGGCGAGCTGTCCTTCGCGCCGTCCACCGCCGTCCTAGGCTGCGCGGGCACCTGCTCGTCGAGCGGGACATGCATCGAGGGCGACGAGGCCGCCGGCCCGGCGCCCAGCGTCCGCTGCATCTGCGCGGGCGCCGTGGAGGGCGACGACGGCTACAACGAGGGCGGCTGCACAGGCTACAAGGTGCGCTCGGTGCGCGCGCTCGCCGTCGTCTCGTACACGGACGATGCCATCGACGACGAGGCGAGTGGTCCGGGCGAGGTCGGCAGCGCCCAGCTTGCTCCCGCGGACGGCTACGCGGAGATCGGCTGGATCTGGAATGGGGCCGAGGGCTCCTTTGTTGTCTTTCGCACGAAGGGCCGCGAGGACGACGTGGACGTGAACCTCAACAGCTGCGTGGAGGCCGACAGGGCCGCAGCGGTGGTCGCACCCTGCGCAGTGGTGGACGACCCCAGCTCGCGGTCGCTGCGTATGGGCCTGGCGGACGGCGAAGGCAGCTTCTTCCGCGTCCTGGTCGTGATCGACGGAGTGCGCTCACAGGCGAGCGACGCCATGAGCCAGGCCTCCATAGTCTGCCCGGACGGGGCGGAGCGCGTGCGCACCGAGGACGACGGCGCCTACGCGTGCGAGCTGTGTGCGCGCGGGTTTTACGTGTCGGACCTCGAGGTGGGCTGTGTCGCCTGCTCAAACGAGCTTCAGACGACGACGGGCGTGGCCACGAGCCAGCGCGACTGTGTGGCGCCCGCGGGGTTCTTCGAGATCCCCGCCGCGAATGAGAGCGAGGCAGCCGAGGTCATTACTTGCGGCGATGGCGTCAACTGCACCGAGGCGGGCCAGCGGTTGGAGTCCCTGGTCCTCTACCCGGGTTACTGGCGCGTCTCGGTCTCCGTGGCGACCGTGCACGAGTGCCCAGAGCCTGGCTTCTGTGTCGGCGGCCGCTTCGGCGAGGATCCGGGCAAGGAGGACGATGACGACGACGACGAGAGCCGGCGCCGTCTCTCGATCTGGAGCGACCCGCTCTACTGCGCGCCAGGGCACACCGGCCCATATTGCATGGCCTGCGAGGAGGGTTACACAACCCGCGCGGACGGCTCCTGCATGGAGTGTACCGCGGCGCTAGAGAAGCGAGAGCGCGGCATCATCGTTTCCGTCCTGCTTCTGATTGGGCTCGTCTGGATCGGCATCGTCGTGGGCGTCTTCTACTTTGCACTGCGTACGCGCAACACGGACGCACAGCCGTCTGCCGCCCGCGTCGCGGCTCGTAAGGCGCGCGCCACCTTCCACGACCTGCGCAGCACGGCGCGCGGACCTGCCAGCGTGCTGGTCGGCTTCGTGCAGGTGGTAACGGGCTTCCAACGCGTCTTCTCGCCCACCTACGAGTGGTGGGAGGGCTGGAGCTTTCTGCCCAAGGCCTTCTCCTGGCTCAACGTCGACGCGAGCGGCATTCCGTCCATGGCGGGCTGCCTCGTGCAAAACACGCACGCCTCACGCCTCGCGGCGGCCACCGTCACGCCCGCGGCGCTGCTCATGGTGCTCCTGTGGTCGCACACGTTGACGCGCTGCTTCGTCGTGCAGCGGACCAGCCAGGAGGGCCGCGTGGACCGCCTCAACAGGCTCTCGTCCGCAACCTGGTGGCTCACGAGCTTCCTGCTCTTCTTGGTGTTCCCCTCGGTCAACACGACGATCTTCCAGACGTTTGTGTGCGACGAGCTCGAGGACGGCACGCGCCACCTCCGGTTCGACTACTCCACGGACTGCGACGAGATTCCGGTCCTCATAATGTACGCGCGAGCCATGGGCGTCATCTACGTGCTCGGGCCCATCGCGCTCTTTGTGATCCTCATCAGAAACAGCCACCTCGCCTGGCTGGAACGTGTCGACTTCCTCCACGACCTGTACTTCGACCCCAAGCAGGACCAGGCCGGCGGCCACACGTCGGCTTTCGGCAGTGCGCGCCGCTACTACGAGGTGATCGAGCTCGTGCGCAAGCTCTTCCAGACCTCGGTCGTGCTCGTCGTCGCTGACGGCACGGTCGGCCAGATCGGCTTTGTCATATTTGTCACCTTCCTCTGCACGACCTTGCAGACCTCGCTCCGCCCGTACCGCCGGGTGGCCGACAATCTCGTCGCCACGCTTGCGCACATGCTCCTCTTCACGCTGCTGCTGCTGCTGCTCATTTCTCCCGTTGTGGAGAACGTCGCCTCCGTCGAGATCGGCGCCATCTTCGTCATTTTGGCCGCGCCCATTTGCGCGCTCGTCGTCATCGCCATGCGCGTCATGGTCTGTAGGCGCACCTCTGCCGCCGCGAACGCGCCCCAGGCCACCAAGACCGTTGACGCCCTCGACGAAGAGCGCCCATCCGCCGCCGCCACGCCGTCCAACTCGCGCCGCGACCTGTTCGACCCCGAGGCCGACGCCGCCGACCTCCCCCCCGCCAAGCTCCCTGTAGCCTCCTCCTTCGACGCTGCAGCCGCAGGCCGAAGCGGCAGCGGCGATCTCCTCCAAGGCCACCTCGAAGTCTCCGCACACAAGGGCGAAGACCGAGGCGGCGATGGCAAAGGCGCCGGCCGAGACCGAGACGGCAGCGGAGGAGGTCCGGGCCCTGACGCCACCGGCCGCATCGTCGTCACCTAATAATAACCCAGTAAGCTTCTTCATTCCCACCTGAGCATCGATCTCCTCGGCACCTGCCCCCACCCCACCCGCCATGCACGCCTCGCCAGCCTTCTCCTCCTCCTGCCATCGCCACCCTGCGGCAGCGAGCGAGCGAGCGAGCGCGCGTCGCGCCCGCCTCGTCGTCCCGTGCGATCGATCCCTCCGGCCGCAGCGCAGCTCCCAGCTCTGGACCAGCACCGGCGCCTCGAGCAGCGTCCACCGCGCCCACCGCGTCCGCCGCGCCGCGCCGCGCCGGCCGACACCCATATCGCCGGGGCGCCGCGCGGGCGCCGCCGCGCCCCGCCCGACGCCGGCGCCCTCCTCCGCGTCGCCGGCGGCGCTCGCCGCGGCGGCCGGGGCGGCCGCGGCGGCGCCCGTGCCGTGCCGT
>JABLUY010000297.1:0-39406 GCA_013306675.1 Thraustochytrium sp. TN22 | reverse complement strand
TGTGATTGGGATATGGCTATCCTGATTAAACTCCGTCTAGGGCGATGGGATTGGGTTATGGTGCTGACTCCAAAAGGTCCACACAAACGCCTACTACGAATACCACAAGGTCGGTGTTAATTAATTTTAAAAGAAAAACTTACTGCACCACATGCGCTTTTCGATGTTCTTTTGCGTCTGCGCAGAGCTAGATTGAAGGCATGGCGAAAGGAAATGAAGAGTCCATCGAGCACAGAAGTCGGAGACGTAATTTTGCAGGAGATTTGCTGGCGAACCCCGACGGAGATTAGAAAACGTGGTCGAGCTCAGCAGCTCTGCTCTGCTGGAACCGCTCGCCTGCAAAAATCTGCGAGCTCACACGCACGTCACGGTGCAGACGTTTGTCCCGCAAGCACTCGTGCGCTCACGGCGTCGACTCGGGCCAGGTCCGGCCTTTCTCCTTGTGACATGCACGTGTTTCCTTGGCGAGCCACAATGGGCATGTCATCAAGACCGTGCCGTAGCTTTGGCGCTGGGCCAGTTTCGTGCCATCCGGGCTCGAGCTTGACTGCACGTGCTCGCGTTCGAGTCCGATTCGTCGTCCCTCGGCTCTCGACAGTCGGAGTCGCGGCCCTGCATAACGGTAAGCGCTCCCTCGAGAACACTGCAAAGCAGAGATCAAAGCCTCTGCTCGGCTTGGCGTGGCTTGGCGTGGTGCTGGCGCTGGCGTCGCCGGTGCCGCCGCGCAGCGAGCCCATGGCGTCCGGTCCAGCGCCCTACGGCCCGGCGAGCGAGCCGAGCCGGAGCAGCTGCAGCACGTCGGGCTTGGGCTTGACGAGCATGGCGCGCACGAGCGAGGAGCTGGCGAGGGCCGCGGCGCCCGAGGAGAACTCCGACTCGGAGCAGGAGGAGGAGGAGGGCTACGAGGAGGCGGAGCTGGCCGCCCGCGGCGCCCCCGCGTGGCTGCGGCGGCGGCGGCGGCGGCCGCGACCGGCCAGCACGGGCGGCGGAGGCTCGGCGACGGCCAGGGAGCCCTGGCTCGCGACGGGCGAGCTCTTCTACCGGAGCGGCTTCAAGGGCAGCCTGTACAGGCAAGAGTGGCAAGAGACCTTCGCGGGCGAGGGGTTCCGCGAGTTTCTAGAGTCTGGCATGACCGCCGTGGACGCGACGCGGCGACACGACGGCGCGGACGAGGACCTGCGCACTGTGCAGGACTCCGTACAGCGCCTGCACGAGCAGCGCGTGCGGCGCCTAGGCGCGCGGCTGCGCAGCCTGCAGGGCGACGTGACGGCCGCACTCGAGAGGCACGAGGCCGACGCGGAAGAGACGCGTGCGGAGGCCGAGGACGCGCAGGCGGAGCTCGACCGCCAGCTCCTTGGTATGTGCGCGCTATATGCCAGCAACGTGGACAAGGAGTGCGCTCTGGTGAGCGAGCGTCAGCGCGCTGTGGAGCGTGAGCACGACCAGGCGGTTCGCGAGCGCCAGCGCACCTACGCGCTCGAGGAGTTTGGCATGCACCTCGCACACGAGACCGACGGCCGCATCGTGCTGCGCCGCCTCACGGCAGACAGCCCGCAGTACATGCGTTGCAAGCGCGCCACCTCGGAGAATGTCAAGGCCGACTTCTTCGCCAAGGATTCCGCATTTGCTGGCATCGATGTGCTGGAGGTCTTTAAGATCGAGAACCGCCCGCTGCTGCGCGACTTCCAGCGCCGCGCCGCAGCACTCGCGCCCGGGTCCGTCAAGGGCCTCTTTTGCTCGGTGCCCGAGGACGCGCTGCCGCGCCTTGTGGTCGAGGGCATGGGCCGCGGCGCAGGCCGCGGCGCTGATGCCGACGCCGACGAGGACGCGGACCTTGCCTCCTTTCCTCGCGCGCACCTCCTCGCGCTGGACCCGAACGCGGCCGCAGGTGCCGCGCCCGCGGAGCGGCGCTACCGCGCCGCGCCCGCCCTCGGTTTCCCCCGGAATTTCTCGCGATCGTCCACGCTCGAGGAGTTTCGCCAAACCATGTTCGCGGCCCGCGCAGCGGCGGAAAATGAAGCCGGCGGCCCGGTGCGCTACCTGGCGCTGTGCCGCGTCATCATCGGCAACTCCTTTGTCACCAGCGCCAACTACGAGGGCTTTCCCAAGATCGACGTGGCCACCGGCAACAAGTTTGACTCCGTCTTTAGCCCGGCGCTCGACGAGTACCTCGTGCTGCACGGCCACCACGTGCTGCCTGAATTTCTCATCCGCTACGCGTACAGACCGCGCTACAGCAGCGCGGACTCGGCGCCGGGCGGTACTGCCTCGCTCGGCCCGCTGGTCCCGGACTTTTCCACGCCCGAGCCGCCGCCCGAGCTCGCGGCGCTGGCTGCTCTGCCGGCCACGTCGCGCGGCCTCGCCGGACTGCTGCCCCCCGCCGTTGGCCTGCCCAGCGTGCACGGCAGCGACCTCGGCGGCCCGCTTCAGGCTGCGCGCCGCTCCAAGAGCGCCAGCTTCGTGCGCGCCGCCGAGGTTCAGGCCGGCGAGCAGACGCAGCAGCTCAACGCAGCCCGCCAGCGCGACGCCATCTGGGACGCTCTCCTCGCGCTCCTGCGCACGCACGACGAAGCCGCCACGGACGCCGCCAGCGACGCCGCCTCCGGCGACTCGCCGCGACGCTAACCAGCAGCCCTCGCCACTGCAGTGTCTGCCGGTCCGCGCAGGCGTCAACAGCCAGTGTCCCGCCGGCACGGGCCGCGCGGTCGTCGGCGTCGTCCACGGCGACCTCGGTGACGAGCAGCTCTGGCGACGGCATGCGGCGAAATCACGGGGAGCGCGAGCCGATCGCCGACCGCCGAGCGCCGAGGGCCGACCGCCGAGCGCCGTCCTGACGCAGGCAGTCTGACTGCCGCCAGACCATATGGTGACCACCTCGGACTCGACCCCGGCCACGCGCAGCCCAACCACCACCACCACCACCACCACCACCACCACCACCACCCGCGCCACCAGAGCGGCTTCGCGCGGCGCGGCGGCTCCGCGCGGCGGGCGGCGGGCGGCGGCGGCGGCGGCGGCGGCGGCGGCGCGCGGCGCGGCCCCGCGCGGCGCGGCGAGCGGATGGACTCCTCGCTGCCCGGCGGCGGCGGCGGCGGCGGCGGCGGCGGCGGCGGCGGCGAGCATGAGCAGCGCGTGGAGGGCAGCTCGGGCGGCGCTCGCGGCGCGCGGCAAGGGCAGGGCGGCAAGCGCGCGCGCGAGGAGGACGGCGACGGCGAGGAGAACGCGCTACCGCAGCAGCGCAAGCCATGGAAGCGCAGCCACAGCGAGACGAGGTCTCGCGGCAGCGACGGCGCGAGCGTCAGGGGCAGGGGCCAGCCGCGCGGGAGAGGAGGACAAGGCACGCGAGGGCGGGGTGGACGGCAAGGGCGCGGCGGAGGACGCGCAAGTACGGACTCCCCGCGACACGGAAGCAACAGTGAGTGGAGGGGCAGCGGGCGAGGCCGGGGCAGGGGCCGGGGCCAGGTTGAGGAACGTGACTCGGGCCGCGGCCGGGGCAGGGGCAGCGGCCGCGGCAGGGGTCGCGGCAGATACTCCAACGAGGACAACGACGCGAGAAGCGAGCATAGCGCAACCTATGCCACGGCGCGCACTAGGCGCAGCTACGGCCAGTTCGACGATGCAGATGGCCTGAGTGAGCGCAGCGCTCCATCCTCTGCGCAGGGCCGCAGGACCTCGGACGGCCCAAGCGGCTCGTCCACGGACGCCTTGGGCGCCGCGCCAGACGACCGCGCTATCGGCGACCTCTATGTCGACGTTCCATCCGTCAAGGGGACGACGAGCAACGAGGAATCCCTTCAACCCAGCAGCAGCAGCGCAGGTGGTGAGGTGACGTCCGGCGGAACGCCAGCGGGTTCCACCGTGATGGAATCCGAGGTCCAATCCAAGAGAGAGGCCGAGGTTCCGAGCGAGCCTGGCAAGAAAGAAGAGCCCTCCGGGAGCAAGTTCGAACAGGCGCCAGTCCCGCGCGCGCATTCGTCGGGTCGTGCCCCTGACTCGGCGGAATCCGCGCGGGTCCTTGCTCGCCAGGGCTCTTCTGCAGCGGCGGGCTCTGCCGCTCCTCGAAGAGAGGCTAGCACTCGGTCCGACAAGTGGGACGTCGCGGCGTCGCCCGCGAACTTGCGCCCTCCGCGCGGTGGGCCGTATGCGCCCGGACTCGCGCGGGACCAACGAATCGGGCGGTCGCACTCCTGGAGCCGTGAACGCAAGTGGGAGCGTTCCCATGACGTAGGTGCATTCCGCGGGCGCGGTTCGTGGCGGTCTCGTGACCGGTCCTGGTCTAGGTCCCGTTCCCGCTCGCGCTCGCGCTCGCGCTCACGCTCGCGCTCACGGTCCCGTTCGCCAAGAAGCAGCAGACAAGAAAGGTGGCGGCGCCGTGAAGACTCAAGATCCCGTGGCCGTTCCCGGGGCCGCTCGCGGTCGCCCTTGCGGCGGCGCTCGCGGTCGCCCTTGCGGCGGCGCTCGCGGTCGCCCTTGCGGCGACGCAGTGGGTCCCGGTCAAGGACCCCGGACTTGTCGAGCCATGCGCAATCTCTGCGGCGCAGCGACAGCGCCGCGTCAGCTGCCAAGACTGCTGCCAAGACAGATCCAGTGAAGGCGATGTCGTCGGCTGAGCAGCCGCTCGCTGACGGCCCGGTGTCACCCGTGGTCCACTCTGCCCGAAACCCAACGCCTCCCGCAGGCGCAGTGGAGCCCGCTTCCGGAGGCGTGCAGGATGCGGCGCCTGGCGCGGCGACAGATTTGACTTTGAGCGCCGCAGTTGGCCCGGAGGACACGTGGCGCGTCGAGGTGAACCGAGTGCTCGCGGTCGTTCAGGCGAGCACCGAGGATCTCAGAACTCGGGTTCAGGAGCTGGAACGCGAGGCCAAGGATCTGCATTCCGACAACAAGCGGCTGATCCAAGAGCGGGAGGACCTTGCCAAGGCGCTACTTCGCGAACAATCCGCGCGGAGAGTCGAGGCCGAGGCGAGCGTGCAGCAGCGCTTGCAAGTGGATCACCTCCAGGGCGTGGTGCGCCAACAGGCGCACTCGCTCGGCACGGGCTGGCAGAACGGCCAGCACGCCGGGCACCACGGCCCGCAACACCCGCACCATCACCAGGCGGCGGCCTCGGGCAATCACGTGCGCGAAGTGGTGGCAAAGGAGGCGCTGGCCGCCGAGGAACGTCTCAAGGCCGCTGCCAAGGACCGTGAGCTCGCGCTGCGGCGCGAGTTCGAGGTTCAGTATCGCGACGTGCGGCGCTCAGTCAACGATGCGCGCAGCGCGGAGCAAGACGAGCTTCGAAAGTTGAACAAGGAGCTTGCGACCGTTAAGAAGGACGTCAAGGCGGTGCAGGATGCTCTGCCTGCAATGCAGGCCAAGATCGCCAAGGCGTTGGAGCCCGCAGACCTTTCACCGCTGGAAGCAGTCCGCGCCGAGATGAAGCGCGTCGAGGCGGTGGCCTCGGAAGCCAACAAGCAGGTCGGCGTCCTACAGATCTCCATGGAGCAATTCGCGGACGAGCTCGCCTCGCGCGATGCGCAGCGGCCCGAGTCCCCGCCGCCGCGCCCGCGGCAGCCCAAGCAACCCAAGCCTGCATCCCAATCCAGCTCTAAGCGCCTCGTCAGTGCGCCCACCTCGTCCTCGTCCTCCTCGTCGTTGTCCAGGCATTCCCTTTCTCGTGAGGCAACCGTGGCCAAAGAGGCGAAGTCGTCCACCACGACCATCGTCGTCACTCGCAAGGACACACGTGTCCCCGTCGAAAAGGGCAGCGACGACGACGACAATGACAATGACAACGACAACGGCAACGCCGGATCCAAGACAGGCATCAATCGGAATAAATCAGCCAAGGCCAGCGCCACCGGCGCAGCCGCTGCCCCCGTCCTCCGTCACGATGATGATAGCGGCTCCGAGAGCGACTTAGAAGTGGTGGTGAAGCGTGAACCCAACGCGCTCGATGATGACGTGATACAGGAGGACGATCCAGTGTGGGCCGCGTCCAACAACGTCAACACCAGCAAAAAGGCAAGCGCGCCCGTCACCCAGGCAGACCATCGCCTCGCGCTCACCAAGACCGACGTTCTGCACTACGCCGCACCTTACGTGTACTCGGTGGACTTGTTGCAAGGCGATCGGACGGCGTGGGGCGTCTCGAGACGCAAACTTACAGCCATCCCTGCTCGCCCCGGCGAGTACTTTCTGGCCATCTCGGCGGGCCAGACTGGGCAGGCGACAAAGACGCTGTCGCAGACCCTGCGCGCCACGAGCAGCTACCTGAGCAAGATCTTCGGCAACGAGATTGCCAACTTCATGACGGATCGCCTCTGCTTTCCGACCACCACCAACAAGGCCTTTCCGCTGCTCTCGGAGGACAAGCACGGCAAGCTGCAGGTCAAGTTCCGCGCACAGCTGCCGTCTGCGCAGAGTGACGGTTCACTCTCGGTAGATGTCCAGACCTTCAAGTTGCGCCCTGAAAGCTTCGTCGAGCCACGCCGCGCCATGGACAAGGACGCCAACAGCGGCTGGTACGTCTGGCAGTCGCAGCGGCCGCAACACTCCACCATTTACCTCATCGGGTACCACGACAATAAGCGCCCGGACCGCGCAGACTACTGCGCGAAGGTCCGCTTTGTCCTTGTGCATATGTATTCCGGCAACACGTAATGAGCATCGCAACACACAATGTACATCTTTCGTCGTGCCAGTCCTTCTCTCTACTCCTCCGTCGGAGCGCCCCCTCCGCAGAAGCGCGGCAGGGAGGTGACCGTCGTGCATTGCTTCGCGCGCCCGTGAGTGTGCCCCGGACGCTGCATCACACCCGATGGAAGGGTCTCGAGGCGAGGCTTCACGCAATCCATGGATGCGAGCCACGGGTCCGAGATGTGAAGCATGATGTACAAAACCTGGACAGGCAGAGTGTTTCGCATGAAATTGTGCGAAAACAGTAGGTCCCGGTGCCGGCGTTAGATCCTCTCGAAGGCGGGTAGCAGCGGCAGGCGCAGAAGCAAAAGGAGCGACTGGGATTGCTCCATGAGGGAGGCCACTTTGCTTCTCAACGAGTATACTCACTCCTGACCTCGCGGAAGCTCGCGCAGGCAGGCTGCCAACTGCTGCCGCGTTGCGGCCAGCGTCGCAACGCGGCGGCGCGTCTCCTCGGCGCGCTGCAGCATGTGAAAGTACTTTGCTTCCATCGCCTGCACCTTGGCATCGGCGCGGACCTGGTGCTTTTCGCCGGCCGCCGCCACGCGCACGCAATCGGCGCCCGCCTCGCCCACGAGACCGCGCGCCAGCTCGCCCGCCGCCTCCACGGCGCTCGCGCTCGCGCGATCCAGCTCCTCGGCGCCGTCGTATTCGCGCAGCGCAGCCAGCGCGCGCACGCGGTGCTGCTCCAGCTCCGCCTGCGACGCGCCCGCCATCGCCATCCCGCCCGCCCGCCCGTCGCCCGTGCGCCGCCGCCGCCGCCGCCGCGCGGGCCACGCGCTTCGAGGTTTGCTCTGCTGGGACGAGCACGAGCACGAGCACGAACACCAGCACAAGCACGACGACGAGCACCAGAACCAGCACACGTACGAGCAGCATTAGCAGCATAAGCATCCTCACTGGCAGAACGAGCACGAGCACAAGTACGAAGAAGAACAAGAACACATACTCGAGCTCCAGCACCAGTATCAGCACCTACACCACCACGAGCGATGGTCTTACCTCGCTGGAGCACGAAATGGTGACGCGCACGAAGAAGAGCACGAAGACCTCACTCCCCGCGCGGAAACCTCAGAGGCACGGACACACATGGATACACACACAGAGACGAGGCGTAGAGGACGACGAGGCCAGGAGCCTGGTCATCTTTTTTCTTTCGGCTAGTTTGCTACACGAAGGGACGGAGAGAGAGGAGCAACGAAAGTCGCTCGTTCGCCCGCGATACTCGGCGAGGATATTTCGAAGCACGAGTTGACGTGTAGATTCGGCCTCGCCCAAGTTGAATTCGGGCGCGTCGCCCACAGTCAGTCGTGGTCAAAAGATGCCTGATTTTAGATTTCGAAAGGAGGGGAGGGAACTGTGTGTGAGGGGGACACGGGAGGCAGGACTAGTCTTGCGCGAAGCCCCAAGAACTGAGGCTGCAGCCGCTGGCCAAGCCGAGAATACAGGGACGCGGAGGCGTCGCGCGGCGTGCAAGGGTCAGAACTCCTTGCGGTTGACGACGATCTTTTCAACCTCCTCCTTGGTCTGCCAAAAGTGCTTCATCTTCTCCGAAGAGGCGCGCCTGCTCGTGACGGAGTTGACCTCCTTCATGCGTGCGCTGCCCGCCGCGCTGGAGGTCGCGGAGGCCTGCGAAGCGCCGCTGCTGTACTTGGCTGCGAGGTCGCGCACACTCTTGCCAGACTGAGAGGCGCCCATGTTGGTGGCGGAAGTGAAGCTACTGGTGATGGTCGCCAGCGAGCGCTCGGACTCGTCCGCGTTCGACGCCCTACCGCTCGCGAAGAGCGCCGCCTTTTGCTTGACTGACATGGTTTCGGGCTGCGAGCGCGCTACCTGCTCGGCGATGGCAGTCTCCGCGACGCGCGCAAGGATCTCGCGCTCTTCTGACTGCTGCTGCTGCTGCTGCTCATCCTCCGCCGCAAGCTGGTCTTCCTTGGTCTCCGTGTCGACCTCGTTCAGGTTCACCTCGTCTTCGGTGGTCGGCGTGATGTCGTTTTCCTCGTCGGACGCGGCCGAGGTTGTCTCAGGCTGCGCTAACGGCGATGGGTGCTCGTCACCGCTCAGAGACGCAGTCGCATCGTCCTTGTGCTCCTCCCTTACGGTGGCCAACACGTTGCCTTCGGGCGCAGCAGGCTCGGCAGCCTCATCGAGGCCGTCCGCGGCCTTGACCCCGTCCGGCCCCTCGGACTTGGTGCTGGCGTCGCCGGCATCGGCCGACTTCTCGGCCTTGACCGCCTCCTGTTGCTCCGCGTGCTCTTGCGCAACACCTGGGTCCAGCGAGGCCGGTGGCTGCTGGTTCGCAGTGGCGGCCGCCTCGGGGGCCCGCTTGGAGCTCACGCAGCCCATGACGGAGAGGTCGTCGAGGTGTTTCGAGCCTTCACGAGCCGCGTGGAGTCCACGAGAGACCCAAACCTTTTACACAGCGCGCGCGCACGCAAGCTTGCACGCACGCAAGCTTGTACGCACGCAAGCAAGCTTTGCCCACACACAAGCTTGCACGTAAGAACCCCAGGCAGGCAAGCAGACAGGCGAGCAAAGCAGTAGCACCTCGTCTGTCCCTCGCCCGCGACCCGGTCGCACCCGCTCCTGCTGGCTGGCCGCCGCTCGTCGCTGGCCGTGCGTGCCGCCAACGCGCGAATGCGCCTGCCCCCGCCGCCTCCGCTCCCCAGCGTCGGCCGCGCGGTGGCTGCCCAAGGGGCGACCAAATCAGCCGGGGCGCTGCAGTCTGCTTGGCCGTCTGCGCGCGGGCGCGAGGCGATGCACGATTGCTGTTTGCCCGCCGCAGGAGCCGGGCCGCCCGTCGCGCAGAAGCACTCTCTGACAGTGATGGTGAGTCTGTCTCTGTCTGCGCCGCCGCGGTGCGATGGCGGTTGGCGGGGACCCGGTACGCGGCGCACACCGTTCTCTGGGCTGGGACGACCCGTTGGGCGCGCCAGAGCACGCAAGACTCGGAGCATGAGCTTGCATGAGCTTGCATGAGCACGCGTGAGAGGTCGCATGAGGCTGATGGGCGCATGGCCCGGCGGCTCGGGCCGGCACGGGCTGGCTCTGTATCGCCACGGCGTGTCACAGGTTCTTCGAAGTCGTGTCCCGGCCGACCCGTGGCGCGGCCGTTGGTGGTACTAACTTGCGCAGTTAGTTAGTGGAGTAAGCGGGCGCTCAGGCTTGCGGTCGATCACAGCGGGACGCGGCTTGGAAGAGGCCGCTCGCGGTGGAGCCGCCTCGACTAGCCTAGTCGGCCTTCGCCGGGGCGCCCTGGAGCTTGCAGTTTGGAAGAGGCCGCTCGCAGTGGAGCCGCCTCGACTAGTCGGCCTTGGCCGGGGCGCCCTGGAGCTTGCAGAGGAAGCGCTTGACGAGCAGGCGCACGCGCGCGACGCTGTCGGCGTGAAGGGCGGCGGCCTCCTTGTCCTCAACTTCCTCGGCCTGTGGGAGCTCGAACGAGGCGGAAGCGTCCTCCTTGGTGCAGGCAACAGCCTGGTCGCCGCTGTCGGAACTGGTCTCTGTCGCCGGAGAGCAGGGCACCGAGGCAAGTGATTCGGTCGGGTGGGCCGGCACGCGACGGAGGTCGCGCGAGATGAGCTGCATGGCCCGCACGAGGTCATCGAAGAGCGGGCCCTCGCGGACCATGCGCACGAGCGCCGGGTCGGCGTCGAGCGCGTCGATGACAGCCGCGATGCGCTTGAGGCTAGGCGTGGCGACCGGGTCGTCCGGTAGCCGCGCGAGGGCGTCCCGAGCGAAGTCCTCAAAGGCGGCTTGCGAGTTGGGCCAGACGGCGCCTGCCTGGACGGCCTTGGCGTCGAAGGCGGCGCGGCCCGCGAGCGCCGCGTCGCGGTGAGCGGTGATCAGAAGCGCCCACACGAGGCGGCGTGCATGGCCGTGCGTGTGATCGAGCGCGTCGCCCCCGAGGGTGGCGCAAAAGCCGGGAACCTGCAGGACGTAGGTGAGGACGTCTGGCGAGCGCAGGGCGCTGGCCAGCAAAAAGGAGCCGAGCGGGTCGTCGACGCCGCCGGCGCCGAGGCGGCCCTTGGCCCAGGCGGCAGCCGCGGCGCGAGGGACGCCGGCCTTGTGGAGCGCAGCCGTGGCCTTGGGGGCGCCAAAGACGCCCCGCCGCGGGTCACCCGCGCCGAAGAACTCGAGCACTTGGAGGAGGCCGCGGGCTTGCTCGCGCGCGGCGGCGGCCTCTTCGTCGGGTCGGCTGAGCGCGTCTTGGAGCAGCGTGACAGCGTGCGGGATCACGCGCTGGTGCAGTGCCTCCCAAAGCATGGCCTTGTCCTGCAGCGAGGCCGCCTCGAGAGCGTCGGTCGAGGCCAGGGTCTTGAGCACGCCCATCACGACCGGGTTGGCATGCACGCCGAGCGAGGCGGCTGAGTCAGCGCGAGCCGCGTCCGTCTCCATGTTGAGGCAGTGTGCGTGGCAGAGGTCGGCCATATCGAGGAGCGCGGGCAAAACGTCTCGCATCGCCTGCGGCCGGTCCGTGAGCCGGTCACGGAGGATGAGCAGGAACTGCGGCCAGGCCGCCTGGACGTCGGCCACCCAGGCCTCCGTCTCCTCTTCTCCCGCACCCGCCGCCGCCGCCGCCGCCGCGGCCGCCGCTGTGCCGCCCATTTCGGCGGCGCTCTTTGTGTCTTCTGGGGCGGCGAAGAACGAGGCGGCAACGGGGCCGCGCAGGCGCAGCACGGACCTCAGAATACGAAAGAGCGACGCGGTCACGAAGAGGTCCTCCCAAGCCTCGGGCGAGAGGCCGCTTAGCGGTTGGTACGCCAGCGCGCGCAGCTCCGTGGCCAGGCGGACCTGCGCCTTGGCAGGGATGTTGTTGTCGGTGGAGGCGGTGACGGCGGCGTCTGAGGCGGCCGGCCCGAGCAGGAGTCGGCGGCGCTCGCGCGCGGGCGTGTCCTGTGCGAGCACGCGCTCGAGGAGACGCAGCTTGAGGTGCACATAGATGCGCTGCAGCGCGTCACGAGCCGCGTCGGAAGTCTGCGCCGGGTCGCGGTCGAAGAGGGAGTAGCGCACGCCTTCGGCAACCTCGGGGCACATCCAGAGCCAGTCCGGGCCAGCCTTGGGCGACGTCTCCTTGGCCTGCGCTTGCAGCAGTTCTGCGAGCGCGCCGAGCGCCGCCTCGCTTACCAGCGGGAAGTCGAAGGACAGCTCACGGAAGGCGGCCTTGGCGTCGTGCTCCCTACGCGCCGTACCTGCCGCCACTGCCGCCGCTGCTTGCGACGACGCGTTCACTGCCTGCGAGGGGTGCGCGTCGCCGGCGACCTTGCGCTCCGCCGCCTCGTTGGCGCGCAGCTCCTGCACCAGGAGCGCCACGAAGGCATCGCGCGAGAGCTCCTCCTCGCCGTCGCCGGCGCCACCGGCCGTCGTCCTCTTGGCGCTCATCCGCCGCTGCCGACACGGACGCGCCGGGCCGGGCCAGCGTGCGGTGCGGGCGAGGCCTCGGGCGTGGGCCTCGGCCGCCGCTCGCTCGCGCGCGCGCCCGCGCGCCCGCCGCTGCCCGCCTCACGTTTTCGGCAGCGGTCTCGGTCGTCGGTCTGGTCCGAGTCTGGTCTGCCAGCCGCGTAGTAGTGCCTTCCTCAGCAGCTTGCCGTGGTCGTGGTGACGAAGCTGCGGCAGGCCGTCAACTTCGCCTACTCCAGGCCGAAGCCTACTTTCCAATTCGGTCCGAGCCAGAGATGGAGGAGCAGTGCTGCAGCGAGCACGTCTCGGCGAGGTCAGCCACACTCCTTGCGGTGTTAGCTAGAGCACCGTCGCCTGCCGACGAATCCGAACGAACGATGGGAAGGTGGCCGCACTGCAGTTGTGAAAGGAAAAGCCCTGCGCGTCTTGCTGCAGTGTCGGCGCCGTGGTCAGGGTGGTACTGGCTCTAGCTAGCTTGAGCTGGTTTTCTGTGCAAGAAGCGCTCGCCATCGCTCGCTTGCGCCACGTCGCCTCCTCAAGAAGCGCAGCAGGACGCCTGAAAATTGAGCTGCGCAGACATACACGGCTGCATGGGTTGGTGGGGTACCAGATGCTCGTGCTTGGACATTTGCCAACGCTTCGACATTTCACGATCCTTTCACAAGGGAAATGGGCTTTCTGACAAGGTGACCTATGTGAGGGGTGCGCTCGGTGTATGACTTGTTGGGTGCCTGACCCAGAATCGTGAGATGGTGCTCCGATACGGGATTGACGGTGCTCGAAAAGGTCAAGTCGAGATTCAGCAGGCCCGAGCGCTCATGCCAATTCGAGTTGTTCAGGGATGATCATGAAGTGGGGCGCCCTCCCACCTGTTGCGGCAACCAAAACTTGGTTACTCTGCCATGCCGAGCGGGTTGTCGAAAGGAAATCCGTCGTCCGGATCGGTGCGACACCAGATCGTGGCATTGGTGCGCGCCTCAATTTCCTTTAACCGAGCGAAGAATTCGTCCTTGACGGCGGCATAGAGAATGAGATCCTCCTTGACCGTCTCTTCCACCTGCTGCATCACAGATTCCGACAAGTCCTTGATGGTGTGAAAGGGGATGTCGATTTCGGGAAAGTCGTACTTGGGCTTTGGGACGTCGCTGTTGCAGTCGCAGTAGTCGGGGAGCTGCCTAGTGTATTGAAAGCGCCACATACAAAAGGACTCGTGAAAGTACTCAGAGATGCCGACGAACCAGAGCGAGCGCATGCGCTGGACAGCGAGGTCAATATTTGGCGGAAGGACCTGCGGGTCGAGGACGGTGTGCAGCGCAATCCATGCACCCTTGCAGGTGAGGCTTCGCGTCTGCATGGAGCGCGGGTGGTAACAGCTGAAGGCGCCCTTGGAGACGTCCCAGTCCGCGCCGAAGTGATTGAGCCAGAGCGGGATCTTGGCGACAGTGGCCTTGCGCAGGCGGCGAGCCTTGATCTTGGCGGCCTCGCGCTCCGCCGCGATGGGTGCGATGCGCTCGTCGAAGAGCGACTGCTCCATGAGAGCCTTGACAGTGCGATCCGCTTTTTCGGCCTTGCGCTCGATCTTGCGCAGGGAACCCCTGACGACGCCGCGCGGGAAGTGTTTGTACTGCTCCATGTCCATGCCTTCCCAGCCCTGGTCACACTGGAAGAAGAGAGAGAGCAGGTGGCGGCGGGGCTCGCGGTACATAGAGCCCATGAAGTTGTTGACCGGGTCGAAAATCGGCCACAAATCGGTTCCCTCGATGCAATCCTCGTACCATTCCTTCTCCTCCGAGGGCGACAGGACCTTGAGCGCCTCGGTGCGGAAAGTGAGCCCGTTCGTCCAGGGTATCATAATGAAGCTGAAGCCCTTGGCGCCCACGCGATGGTCTGGCAAGAAGCGCACGCGATGGCTGAGGTGGTCGGAGGGCGCCCAGCCGGAGTCCACCACGTTCCCGCCGCTGCGCAAGTCCGCGCGCAGGCCTCTGCCGTCCCTCCTGCCTGCGCTGCCGCGCGGCTCCGCGTCTGCCGGCGTGGTCTCGAAGCCGTCCAGGGGCGCGAAGACTGCTAAATTCGTGGCCAGCTGCCACTCGCTGAAGCCGTACAGCGCCGCCACGAACAGGCAGAGCGCCAGCAGCCCTGCGCGCTCCGGCGTCCACCTCCTGGCGCGGCGCCGCTTGCCGCCTTTGCTGGCCGCGGCGCCGTTCATCGCGCGCGCGCCGCCCGCGTCGTTCACGGCCGTCGCGTTCTCCGCCTCCTTCTTGTACTGCGCGACCGCCAGCGGCCCCTGCTGGGGGGGGGCGCCCGCCAGCCCCTGCGCCGCCGCGCCTGCATCCGCGCGGCCCGCGTCCCCGCGCGGGCTGCGCAGCATCGTCCCCGCGCCGCGCCGCCGCCGCGCCGGACCCGCGCCGCGCCGCGCCGCGCCGCGCCGCGCCGCGCCGCGCGCCCGTGCGATCGGGCTCTGCCCTCGGCGCGCGCGAGCCGGCCTTGCTTGCCTTCGACCTGTCAGTGTCTGCCACGTCGCCCGCGGCCCCCAGTGGGCTCGCGCAGTGCCCCCCCGCTCTGGCCGCGTGCTCCGCCGCTGCGGCCCAGTGCCGCGCCCAGTGCCGCTTCCACTGGCCGCCGCTCCGCCAGGGCGCGCCGGCCGGAGCCGAGCGCCCGCGCCGGTGGCCGACGCCGGGCGCCGCAGTCCGCCGCGCGACTGGCAGGCAGGCACTGAGGACGACTGCAGCGCGCGCGCCGCCGCGCCGCTGCACGAGACGACGGCCGGCCTTGCTTCGACCCGCCAGGCCGCCGCCCAGGCCGCGGCCGGCGCCCCGAGGACGACGCCGAGCAGCCGCTTCTTGCGAGGCCTGCGAGGCTGCTGCGGGGCTGCCAGCCTGCCCGCCAGCCTGGGCGAGCCTCGGGCTGAGCTAACCTACCACTGCCAGAGGAACTCAATCAATCGCCGCTGCACTGCGGCTGCAGCGCAGGAAGTAGGTCCTGGAAGGCGGCTTCTTACACCAAACTCATCCGCGAGGCTCGTGCCGCCGCCCCCGCACGCGCGCGCGCAGCGAGGCGAGCGCGGGCCTACGCAGCGACGAGTCGACGACGCCCGGGAGCCGGGCCAAGCCAAGGCAACTTAGGCAAAACAACTCAGGCAAGGCAAGCCAAGGCAAGGCAAGCCAAGGCAAGGCAAGCCAAGGCACGGCTGGCAAGGACGGCAGGCCGCGCCGTGGCCCGTGGGAGCGGCGCCGCGCGGCACGCGACCTCAGGCTGGACTGCCAGTGGGCTGGGACGTCCGCGGCGCCGCGCGCTCGGACTCGGACTCGGACTCCGAGTCGGACTCGGAGCATACAAGGTCGCGGCGACAGACAGGTCAACGCGCGTCGACCTCGGAGGTGGGTTTGTGCGCTGCTCTTGCGTGTGGCCATGGCCCGACGGAGCAAGAGCTGAGCTGGCCGGGAAGTGGTCCATGATGGACGCCGAGCGGCCGAGGTAGTACTACTAGAACTACAGCCCGAGGCGGCCGCGCGGCCGCGACGGGTCGCCTTCACCCTTTCACGGCACGCCTCCGAGGCGGCGAGGCGGCGGCCGGGGCAGCGCCTGCAATGGCAACTGGTCATGGACTGGAAGGCTGTGCAAGCAGCGAGAGTGACGCGGTTATGGCGGCACGAGGCGCTCTGGAATGCGATACAGTCCGCTTGGGTCAAATCCGCCGACCGCGTCAACCTCGCAATCAAGATCACCGCGCGCCTGGAGGCACTCAGGCAGCTGGTCTGAGGATGAAGAAATTTTCGCTCCTCTATTACCAGTCCACGACCATACTCGCAACCACACTTCCCGGCTCCCAGTGTCAAGCCGAGCGAGGGAAGCTTCCCTCGGGTTGGCGTAGTTAGGAATAAGCTACCACTACAAGGAAGGCGCCACTTGCCCGCGGCTGCCAGCTGCTCAAGGCGCCACGGCGCTCTGCCCTCTTCGCGCAAGGCGCCCACGCGAGCCGAGACGCCCCTCGGCTTTTTCCCTCCTCGTGCTTGCTTGCTCGCCCGCTCGCCCAGCCGTGGCTGCGCCCCCCCGGTGTGTGTTCACTTTTACGTGTCTGAATGGCCATTGCCGTCAAGTTGACTTTAATCGCGGCAAGTCAAGAGTTTTGAAAAAAGTGAAACAAATTTCTGTGCATCAACAAAATCTCGCAATTATTGAGCTTCTCAGCATGTAGTCGGCGTCAGCCGGATTGAAATGCAGCACAGAAGAAGCTGATCTCCTTTTCCTGCACAAATATGCTTTGCATAAGGACCTGTATTACTCACAAAGATCTGCGATCTCTCTCATCTTTTACCGCCCTTTTTTGTTGCGCTCAGGTGAGGTCTGGCGCGGGCTTCCTGCTGATACAAAATGGAAATAATTTGCGTCCAAGCCTGAGGAGATATACGATTTAATCGCAGTATTGTTGGGCCTTGATAAATCGATGGAAATCTTACAGAATCGAACAAGGATGACAGCTCAGCATACCTTGTTTTGATCACATTACAATGGAACAATCTCCTTTCCTTGCATCAACGTTTTAGTGATTGTTGAGTCATCTAAACTTCCTGATCCCAGCTGGAACCCTGGAACCGTCATCTGGTCGCCGCGTTCCATCTGTTCCTGTGCCTACGTTCTAAAGGGCAGTTACTCCCCCCTCCGAGGGAAGTGCACAACTGCGTTCCGGACACCGGTTAAAATCAGGAGCTGCCGAAGTGCTACCTCCCATCATCTCCACATGAAAGAAATTCCCCGATTCTCCGTGTCACGCGCTGACGAGCTCATCGCGGCAACCAGACTGCCAACCTCCGCGGCGACGAGATGGCCGAGGGCGCCAGCGCGGCGCAGCGGCGGGGGGCGCAGGCCGCGACGTTGCGGGAGGGCCTCGGTGTGCCATGCTTTGCGCATGTGACAGACGAAGAGCTTGACGACCTGGAGACATGGGATGAGGAGAGGCTCATCGACACGGTCACGCAAGGCTGGATCGAGCGACTTACCGCGGCGCAGGTAGATCTTGTTCTCGCGCACATGGACGAGCTCCGCGTAGACATTGGTCGGGCGAAGGAGGTGCTCCTCTACGTGGTGAAGGAACGGGACAACCGCACGATCTACTCGTGGTTCGACACCGACGTGAACTTCGTCAACCCACCTGACGCCGCGCGAGAGCGCACGACATCGACCAGACCCTCTACCGGGCTCGTCGCCGTGCCTCCTCCGACGAGAACAAATTCTGTCGTGGGATCGTCCGTTTCAAGGTCGCGCGCTTCCAGAGGAGGCAAGGTTCCGTGGATTTTCCAGCCCAGGCGCGTCTTCCCCTGGACCTCCTTCGGGGACGACTCGCATGCGGACCTCGACATCTTCAAGATGACGCTGCTCACGGAACGGCATGGCAACCCGAGGCTTGAGGGAGACCTGCCAGTTGATGCTCAGTTCGAGAACGAGACGCCGGTGCAGAGCTGGATGCTCATTTTCCAAACACGCGTAATCTCGAAAGGCATCCATCCTGTCCTCGGGGCGCTTTCCGGGGATGGAGTGCACCTGGGTCTGATCTTCTCTAGGGAGCGAAACGTACCGCTTGGAATGGGCCTCGGAGACCGATTTGTAGATGGCGAGACACTGTCTCGCGACGACCGCTCCGTCGTCGCTAGCATCGAGTGTAAGCACACGGGCACCATGTCCTGGGTCTCAATTGTTGATGAGTACAACCGCATGCTGCCCGGTGGGACTCAGGACACACATGTGGATCCCGAGCAGTCCAGGCGCAATGTGATCAACTGGCGCCTCACGGTCGCCGACCCTCTGGGCCAGCTCCTCATGTACATGGTCATGTCCGGCTGCAAGTTCGGCATGTTGAGCAACAGCTACCGCACCTTCTTTGTGCGCCTGGGCAACCGCCCGCGATCAGTCTACGTGACCGAGGCCTTTTACCCCGTGCGCGACGATGACCACCAAAATCCTGGCGACATGAGCTTGGGTCAGGCAACCCTGCTCTTTTACGCGCACGCGCTCCGCGAGCACGTACCAGGCCAGGCAAGGACTCCTCTGTGGGAGTGGTTCGGTTGCCCAGACGTACGCGGCCCGAACAATGATTCGCGATTCGAGGGCACCGATCGGCAGGACAACGACGACGACGGCGACAACCACGACGACGGCGACCTCCAAGATATCTACGTACATGACGTGGGCGCGCTCTTTGGCCAGCGGATGTCGTTGGTCGCTTACGATGGCTCGGGCGTCCTGGACCTTGAGCTGGGCCAGCGCTATTGGGACAAGGGCGAGGGCGTGAACGTGCTTTGCGACAAGGGCCTCGGGATGGCAAACGTGGACGTCGGTGGGCGGTCCTGTTTCCTCAAGACCGTTCCGTTCTCTGAAAAGGGCGCGAACCGTGAGCTTCTCAACGAGGCCACGATCTACAGCGAACTACAGCACCTTCAGGGCAGAGTGCTACCGACTGTCGTCATGCACGGTCATGACGGCTTCTTCGGAGTCCGTGCCGTGCTGACGACACAGGAGGGCATCTCACTCGCCAGTGGTAGCGACGAGGTCATGCGCCGGGTTGAACGCGCCGGTGGTATTGCCGCGCTGGTGGCCCGTGTTCAGGCCATGCTGAGCCAGCTGCACGCTGCGGGCTACGCCCACGGGGACGTCGCGCTGCGCAACGTCGTCGTCAACGAGGCAGGCGAGATCAGGATCATTGACCTCGGACGCGCACACAAACTGCGATCTCTAGAGGAGGCCAAGAAGGAGCTTGAGGAAGCCGCAGACATGTGCGTAGAGCTTGCAGAGCGCTCAGCCAAACGTTGACCACGACGGCAGCCGAACCTCACTCTTGCCCAACGAGGCTGCTTTTTGAAAATAAATCATGCGTTGTCGATTTCCCTCACCTCACTGTGCTCGTTGGGAGCGACACTCAAGAACTTCAGCACGTCCCACACCGACGTAGGGGTTGGCTTCACCAAGAAGCACCCCTCTCTGCTCTCTGCATGCAGCAAGAGAGTTCGGTAAGATGGTCGCCATTCCTGATGCACGCAAATGCACTCTTCATTTTTTGGCCCTGCCCTCGGACTTGACATCGGGCCCTCCGTGCCATCCATCATCTCCCGACACGGACCAGCGTTTGCTGTACCGCGAGCACGGACCGAGAGTTTGCTGTACCGCGAGCACGGACCGAGAGTTTGAGAACTACCGGGGGAGGGGGCGCAAAATTGGCTGACCTCAATACGGGAAATCAGCGAAATCATTTGAAAGTGTGAAACCGGGAGCGCGCCAGGAGCGCTAGGCAGAAACCAATCTGGAGACACGCGGCAGCGGCAGCAGGAGCGCGAGGCAAACTCACAACCAGCGGCGGCAGTAGCGAGCGCGGCGGCGGCGGCGGCGGCGGCGGCGGCGAGCGCGGCGGCGGTGGCAGTGGTACCATGGAGAACCAGCAGCACGTTGAGGAGAAGGCAGTGGGCGAACGCAGCCTGAACGACTACGCCGCGGAGAGCAAGCGCGCGGCGGAGCTGACTCGTGTGCACCTCGAGTCGCAGCAGGCGAGGCTCAACAACCCAATGAAGAAGGCGGCAATGTTTAGCGCGATGTGCAAGTGTGGCCTCATGGGCTCTGCACTGCTGCAGAAGTTTGGCGGGCCGGGCTCGGCGCCTAAGTGCATGACGCACGTGCTCGAGCATACGCCCACTGAGGAGGAATGGGATCAAGTCTGGACGTCCAAGGCGGGACAGAATTTCTTCGAGAAGCTGGGGTGGTACACCCAAACTGACATGTTCCCGTGCTACGAAGGCGTCGAGCTTGTGGAGAACATGACTCTGACGGCGCAGTTCGTGCGCGACAACCCGAACGAGTATGACGTCGTACCCGGCTGGTGCGTCATGGTCGGTGCGCCTACCGGCATCAAGCTCATCCCGCACGTGTGCCTGGTGGAGAGAAATAGTGGCAAGAGGGCCCTCCTGAGCGGTTCTTTCGATGAAACACACCTCGTGTTTCTCACCATGCCGACTAACAACGCAGTCCTTTCCAGCATGGCTAAGTACATGCGCGAGATGCGGATGCCGGCACTCAAGAGCATCGAGCTCAACCCATCCTCGCACGAGACAAGCCAGTCCGTCGACGAGGTGTTTATCACACGTGGCATGGACAAGGTCTACCAGCCCAACCGCTCAACCAGCGACGGCGACTCGCGCCTTGTCACCAAGGAAGCTAATGACCGCATGCTGGACTTGGTTCGTATGGCGGCGAGCTCGGCGCTGCACAAGCAATAGCCCTATAACACCTGCAAGACCTGGCATTCGTGTGTAAGCCTGAGCTGGAGCTCACCTAAGCTAGCCTCGCTACTGGCCTAGAGGCTTGTGCAGCGCAAGCTGGCAGGCGAGCGCGGCTGCGTTGAGGACGAGACGTGCTGGACGGAAGCGCAGTGCGAGGCGAGCCGTAATTAGCTGACCGCTCGCAAGCCACTGCAAGCCAAGCCTTCAAGTTGCACAGCCTCCGGGCCGCGCTTTCGCCGATCAAGGACTCCGGGTTCGTCAAAGGCCGGGGCTCGCGCGCTCGCCTCCGTACGGCGGTCGCGGGGCCATGCACACGCGCGTCGTCCTCCGCGGGCTGCGACGGTCGAGTTCGGCCCGCCTGGCCGCGTGGCCAGCGCAGGCACTGCCAGTGGTTGCTCAGTAGCCGCGGCTGCCACCACCACCCACCAGTGCTGGCACGGTGCAGTGCTGCCGCTGCTGCGAGAGTCAAGATCATGATGATCGTCGACAAGTTTGACGGTGAACGAGCTGGGCGCCAGCCTGGCCGGCGGACGCAGCCAAAGCAGCCCCGGCCTGGCGCCGGCGGCCACGCGGCCGCGGCTGCCTGACTCAGGCCGCAGCCAGCCAGCTCACAGTCAAGCCCGCGGTGCTAGCTAGCTCAGAGCAACGCAGCGCAGCTGCCGGAGGCTTGAGGCTTGACTGCGAGCCGCGCATGAGCGCGCATGATGGTGCCACCACGAGCTCCCACCCACGCCACCCACCCAGCCACCCACCCACCCTCCCTCAGAACGGACTCCCGCGGACCCCATGCGCGCGCGCACTAGTCGTTGGCCTTCCTTCATTTCCTTTCCTCAGAGCTGAGGCAGCTCGCTCAAGCTCGGGCTTGCGGGGGTCGGCGGATGGCCTAGCCTAGTCGCACTTGCTTGGCTTCGCTCGGCTCGCTCGCCGCGGCCGGCTTGGCTCGGCTCGGCTCGACTCGGCTCGGCTCGGCTCGGCTCGGCTCGGCTCGGCTCGGCTCGGCTCGGCTCGGCTCGGCTCGGCGGCGCCCTCGATGCGGACGCCGGAGCCCGAGTTCGGACCGCCCGTGTACACGGGCGGGGCGCGGCTCCTGGTCTCGGACACGACAGAGCGCAGCGCGCGCAAGCGGTTCTTGCAGCTGGAGGTGAGACCGCAGGTGGTGGAGAGTGATGGCCACCATGGCAAGGTGGGCCGCCGCGCGCTGAGCGTGACGGCTGTGGACCCTGCTGCGCGCCAGCACAAGGCGACGCTGGTCCTTCGTGCGCAGGACCTGGCCAAGCTCGAGGGCGAGGTGGAGGACGCCGCTGCGGAGACGGAGCTCGCGCGAGTGAACCAATGGATGCGCGCACCAGGCCAGCACCGCGTCCCGCCGGCCTCGGTCTTCTCCGCCGTTCTGGGTGCCATCCTCTTCTGCACCATCTCCGGCAAGAAGGCGCTCGCGCTGCACTGCGACCAGGGCCGCCTGCTGCGGCTGCGCAGAGCTATTGCGCGCCGCGAGACACGACACCGCCTGCCCTCGCAGCAGCAGCAGCAGCAGCAACAGCAAGAACAGCAACAAGAGCACGGGCGCGCCAGCTCGCCGGTCCAAATCAGGCTCGTCCCGGGCGGTGGCCCACCCGAGGTGCATCCTGACGCGAGCGACGAGAGCGACCAGGAGGTGGCCGCACAGGGCTTCGCAAGACATGAGAGCATGCGTGCGCAGAACGAGCGCATGCGCGCCGCCTCGGTGTGCTCTGACCAGCTCGCCCAGGCGGACCTCGCCGTGCAGCACATCTCGCGCGAGCTGCAGCGCCAGCAGGACGCCGCAAAGGAGCAAGAGATCACAGCGCGGGCCTTCGAGGCGCGCCAGCGCGCCAGACTCGACCAGGTACGCGACGCGCACGCGCAGGGCCGCCAGGAGCATCGCGCATACAAGCAAAAGATGCAGCTGGCCCTCGAGGCCAACGAGATCTCGCAACGACTTGAGGCCAAGGCCCGTCGCGACAAGGTGCGCCACGTGCGCGAGATGGCTCGAATGAAGCGGAGCTGTGCGCCCTTCTCCAAGGCCGCCAATGCTGGCGCCCATTCTCAAAGTGCCGCGCTCGGGCCTGGACCGCTGCCCCTGCGTGAGCTCGCCCACCTGCGCAGACCAAGCACCGCCGACGCCGCCCCTGTGCAGGCTGCCTCTCTTGCCATCTCCAGGGCCGGCGCGTCCAGCACCTCGCCAGCTGACGCGCGCGGCACGCCTAGAGGCCAGCACGGTCGCGTCGCCGCCGCCTTTGACGTCCTGCGCGGCCTCGCCAAGACCTACGACCCGCACTACCTGGATTTTGACCGCGCCTTCGCGCGCCTCGACCACGCCGGCCGCGGCTACGTCCGCCGCACCGACCTTGACCGCATGCTGCGCCCCTTGCAGCTCCCGCCCGACGACCTCGCCATGATCTGGGCACACCTCGACCGGGATGACGCAGGTTTCGTGCTCAAGGACGATCTCGTGTGGGGCTACTACAACAAACGCCGCGTCCTGCAGGAGGCGCAGCGCACCGATGACGCGCGACTCTATCGGGCCGATGTCCTGGACCGCACGCTCTCGACCGCGGCGGCCGCAGCCGACGCTGCCGACGCCACCGCCTCGGCAACCGTGCGCGTCCTTGCGGTCGATGGCCTCGTCGGTCTGAGCGCGGGCCACGCCGTCTTCTTTGTCGCTTCCAGTTGCCAAAAGTGCCGCGAGGACGGAGAGGACACGCTCGTCATCTCCAGCGAGGCGAGCAGCCGCGCCGCCCGCGCTACTCTCGTCGCCGCTGCCTCCTACGAAGCGTCATGGCCGCGCCACGTCGCGTCAGTGCAGCTCGCCAATGTCGCTGTCGCAAAGCTCGAAACCGAGCACCTCCTCATCGAGTTTCGCGCCGCGCGCGTGGCCGATCAGGCGGGGGACGACGTGATCTTGGACGCGGCGCAAGGCTCAGACTCCATCTTTCTCGGGGAGCTCTTCCAGCCGCTCATGCAGCTGGACCTCACCACCGCACAGGGCCCGCGCTGGGTGGCCCTGCAGCACGGAGACCACCGCGGCCGCGTGCTCCTGCAGGTCAGCGTTCGCGGCGACCAGGCCGAGGAGGTCGAGAGGACCCAAGACCCGCTCAGTGCCATGGCGCACGAGGCGCATCACTGCAGAGTCCGCAAAGAGCGGCCCGGCGACCTCTGCCTCGAGGATGGCAATCACAACGCCGCGCTTGACGAGGAGCGTCTCGCGGCCCAGGCTCTGCTCATGACCATCCTAGATGTGCAGCAGCGACCAGGTCAAGATACCCTCCGACCGTGCTCGGCGCCCGCCCGCACCGCAGTTTGCGTCTCTCCCGCGCTGGCCAAGGCACGCGAAGACGCACGCTCGCAGCTTGATGACCTTTTGATGACCCAACATCAGCTGCAGCAGCACCAGGAGCTCCGAGACCACCGCCCGCTTCGAGCAGACGCGTTTTCCGAGGAGCGCGAGGAGGCTCGCGCTCAGCTCCGTGCACTCTTGACGTTCTGACGACCTGACCAGCCTTTAAGTTGTTGTTTTCCATTTGGTTGGGCAAGCCGTGAGAGCCATCAACATCAGGTTCAAGCAGTGCGTTCCCATTGCAATGCAGTGGTTGACTTCGAACCCCCCCCCACCCCTCTCTTCAAAAGACGCGTTCTCGGAGGCTCGCGCTCAGCTCCGTGCACTCTTGACGTCCTGACGACCTGACCAGCCTTTTACTTAGTTGTTGTTTTCGATTCTGTTTGGCAAGCCGTGAGAGCATCAACATCAGGTTCAAACAGTGCGTTCCTACTGCAATGCAGTGGTTGACTTGGAACCCCCCACCCCTCTCTTCAAAAGACGCGTTCTCGGAGGCTCGCGCTCAGATCCGTGCACTCTTGAAGTCCTGACGACCTGACCAGCCTTCTAGTTGTTGTTTTCGATTCTGTTAGGCAAGCCATGAGTACATCAAAATCAGGTCCAAACAATGCATTCCCACTGCAATGCAGTGGTTGACTTCAATTTCCCTTCCCCCCTTCCCCCCTTCTCGGCCCCACACCTCATCAAATGACTAAGCAGTGGCGACGCTGACTGCAACAAAGCGCACAAAGGTCTCCCATCCCCAAGCGCAGGCGGTGTCGGCAATCATGACGAGCAGGAGCTTGAATCGGTAGTCGTCGGCCTCGGGCAGGGGCACAAGCTCGAACACCTCGCCGAGCCCCGGCACGAGCTCGGCGGCGAGGAGCATGGCGAGACCCCAGGTAGCGACGAGGACGCGCGAAAAGAGCTTGTTCTCGCGCAGGCTCTGCATGAAGGGGTGGCCGTGGTAGTTGGCACCAAAGACGTTGCACTGCATGCACAGGCCGATGAGGAAGACGGCGGAGTTGATGACGTTCGGTTTGAAGTCCGCGTCCGGGCGCATCTCGTCGGCGCCCTCCTCCACAAAGGGCGCGGTGAGCTGCAAGACGGCAAAGAGGCTGGCAAAGTGAACGATGAGCTGGCCCACGAGCGAGAAAAGGACCGAGGGCGCGAAGACGGAGGTGACGGGCCGCTCCGCGGAGAGGCGCTCGAGCGGCTCAGCCCAAGAGATGAACATAAAGAGCCCGGCAATGAGCAGGCCCGCCAGCGTAGCTTGCGTGTCCCCCTGCTTGACGCCGTACAGGTAGAGCGCGGACATGGAGTAGGCCGAAACGAGGCAGTTGAGCGCAAGGATCTTGTACATCTGGATGGTGGTGACGAGCGTGCAGCGGCCCTGACGGATAATGTGCACGGTTGACATAATGGACGTGGACTTGGACGTGAAGGGCGAGGCGATGGAGGCGTCGCCGAGCTGCACGACGGAGCTCCCGCGCTGCTCGGCTTCCATGGCCTGCAGCTCGGCCTGCAGCCGCTCCGCGGCCGGCAGCGCGCCCCAGCTGTGCTTGGAGACGCTGCGCTTGGCGCGCTCGCGCGCCTGCCGCGACGCCTCTTCGTGCTCGGGCGAGTTGATGATGGAGACACCCACGTCAGCCTGCTTGAGCGCGCCCACATCGTTCGTGCCGTCGCCGCACATGAGCGCGCGGCAGCCGGCAGCGCCCAGCGCGGCCACCACGGCCTCCTTGTGTCGCGGCGACACGCGCGCGAAGACGGTCACATAAGGGCAGAGGCGCCGGAGCGCGCGCGCGAGCTCGCGCTCGCTACCGGCCTTGCCGCCCCCGCCCCCGCCGCCATGTGCGGCCTCGATCGCGTCCAGAGCGGCGCCTGTCACGACGAGCTGCTTGCCCTCCTCGCGCGCCAGCACACGCGCGCTATGACCGTGATCGAAGCCGCGCACGGCGTCGTCCGGGGCCGCGCCGCGCGAGTCAATGGGCGCCCACTCGAGCTCCGGCGTGAGCTGGAAGATCTCGTCCGAGCCCTTGCCCACGAGATCGAGCTGACGGCCGACATCGCAAGCCGTCAGGGCGTTGTCGCCCGTGATGATGACCACGCGGTGCCGCGACCGGCGCAGCTGGTCCACCGCCTCGCGCGTGTCCTGCTTCAGAGGGCAATCCAGCACGAGGAAGCCGTCAAAGGTGAGATCGTGCTCGCACTCGTCGCGCGACAGCAGGCCGGCCGCCTGTTCGGTCATCTTGGAGGACAGCTCCTTGTGCGCAAGCGCCAGCACGCGACCGCCCGCCATCATGAGCGACTGGTACGCCTTGGTGTAGCTGGCCGGAACGTGAGCCAGCAGCGGCTCCAGCGCCTCGGGGGCGCCCTTGCACACCACCACGAGCTGCGTCGTGGTGGACCTCTTCAGCGCGTCGAGCGAGTCGACGGCCACACACGCACTCATGCGCTTGAGTACAGAGGAAAACGGGTGCCGGTGCAGGATGCGCACCTGCATGCGCGGCTCGGCGCCGCCCGGGCGGGCCGCGCTGGCGGCCGCCGTGGTGGCCGGCGCGGCCGTGGCCCGCTTCAGCATGCGCCCGTCCGCCGTCATGCCCCAGCGGATGGCGCGCACGGCCGCCTGCTCCATCGGGTCGCCGTCCACCTTGCCGTCCACACGCACGAGCTGATGGCAGCCGGCCACCACCAGGGTGGCCCCTGAGCCGGCCTCCTCCGCCGGCACGAGGCGCGGCGGCGGCGCGCCATCCTCACCGTGCATGGCCTCTACGCTGGCGGCCGTCGCCACGCCGCGCACAAAGTACTTGTCGCTCGTCAGCGTGCCGGTCTTGTCGAAGCAGCACACGTCCAGACGGCCGGCGAACGGGATGCGGTACGGCTCGGTGCAAAAGACGTTGAGCCGGAAGAGGCGCGACAAGGAGGTGTTGACCGCCAGCGAGAGCTCCATCGGGAGCTCCGGCGGCACCACCGAGGTGATGATCATGATGCAGTGCAGAAAGAGCTTCCAGCGCGACTGCTGCTCGTTCTTGAGCCCCTCCACCAAAACGTAGGCCGAGGCCAGCACGGCAAATACGAGGAGCGCGAGGATGAAGACAAAGGTGTCCTTGTCCCCCACTGTGACGTGCTCCGTGCTGAAGAGGATGGTTCGCATGAGCGAGCCCTGGCTCGTCTCGAAGCCCGTGCGCAGCACGACGGCCAGACAGCCCTCGTCCGGCGCCGTTGGCACCACGCCGACGGCGAGCTCCTTGTCCATCGGGTCCAGCGGCTCCGGTCCGTGCTGAATGACGCGCGTCCCGCCCAGTACGACGTGGTTCGCCACCTCCGAGTTGTGCATGTCCAGCGGCTGGTCCACGAGGTTACTGCGCGCGTGCCTGAGCGAGAGCACGGACTCTTTCATCTTGGGCACCGACTCGCCCGTGAGCATGGCTTCGTTCACCACGCAGGTCCCTCGCAGAAGAAGGAGGTCGCACGGCACCAGCACGTTCGCGTCGTCCTCGCGCTGGTGCGTGCCGTCCTGCAGCTGGCGAAAGAGCTTTTTGGGCCGCGTCAGGGAGCAGAGGTCGCCCGGGACCAGCTCTGTGCTCAGCGTATGCGTCCAGGTCCCGCTGCGGAAGACCCACATTGGGTACGGCGGGTGCCGCATGCCGCGCAGCATGCCGAGGTTCTGCTGCCGCTGCTTGCACACGGTCAGCTCGAAGAGCACCAGCATCATCAGGGTAAAGACCGAGTAGTACCAGTACTCGTCCAGGCACCACAGCGCCACGCACAGCACCTGAAAGAGGAAAAAAGGGGCTAGCGCGTTTTCGATGAAGAGCTCCTTGAGCGGCGGCAGCGGGATGTCGAACTCGTTGCGACCCCACTTGGCCCGCGCCGCCACGACGCGCGCATCCGAAGCGTGACCCTTCCACTCCAGGTAGTCGCGCGCCTTGCCGCGGTCCGGGTAGTCCAGCGCCTCGAAGACGTACCGCCCGGGCTCGCTTGCGTCGCTGGGCCCGGCCGCCAGCCCGTAGCGCTTGCGCTGAAATTCGAACCACACCTTGCGCCGACCGTACGAGAGTAGCGAGCGCTGGTCGTTGCCTTCGTCCTCGTCGCCGGCTTCCGCGCCCTCTTGGGCTTGCGCGCCGCGCCGATGCAGCGCGCAAATGGCCGGCGACCCGCGGTGCTCGCTGGGGATGACGCAGACGACGTCGGCCTCGCTCAGGCTGCGCGCCGGCCGATACCGCAGGGACCTGCGCAGCGGCACAGACCAGAAGCCGCCCAGCAGCGCCATGGCGTGGGAGAGCACGGCCGCCACAATGGCCAGCGTCCAGCCGATGAGCTCCCACTCGGACCGCTGCCTGCGCCACGCGTCCGGTACGAGGTCGGCCACCGCGGACGTCCCTTCGCCCTTGGTCTCGTTGCCACTGCTCTCCGCGGCGGCCTGCGCGGCCGCCTCCATCAGGTCCCACACCACCTCATTCTGCACCATGACGCCCAGCAGCACGGCGTACAGCAGCAGAAACGGCACCACGTCGAGCCTCGTCGTCAGCCCCAGTCGGACGTGCAGGCTCGCGGCCGCCACGGCCTCGTCGCGCACCACGCTTTCGCACCGCGCCATGGTCGCCGCCAGGGAGCCCTCCACGGGCCCTCCTCGCGCAGCGCCCGCCGCGGGTTCTCCTCGTCCTCCTGCTCGTCCTCCTCGTCCTCCTCGCCGCCGGCGCCCGAGAGCCTCGCGGGCTCGCCGCCACCGCCAGGCGCGCCGCCGGGGCCGAGGCCAGGGCCGCCGCTGCCGCCGCCGCCGCCGCCGCCGCCGCCGCCGCCGCCGCCGCCCGCGCGCCGGGAGCCTCGGACGCCGCGCGCGGTTAGCGGTCTGCGGGCATGACGCGCGGCGACGAGGAGAGGCGCGGCATGGAGGCGCCCGGCGCGGCGCGGATGGCGCCGGCGGGCGGGCGGCAGTCGCGGTCGCGGCGCGGCGGCGGGCCGGCAGCCATGCCGCTGCGCTTCCGCGTGCTGCACCAGAGCGCCAAGTCGAGGTGGGTGGCGGAGGGCGGCCTTCGGGCTGGGCTGGGCTGGGCTGGGCTGGGCTTGGGAAGCTGGGTGGCTGGGCCCGGCGCGGCGCGGCGCGGCGCGGCGCGGCGCGCGAGGCCAACGGAGGGCTGACGAGGCGCGGGCGAGCGCAGCGCGCGCGTGGGCCTGCTGGAGACGCCGCACGGCGTCGTGCAGACGCCGGGGTTTGTGCCGGTGGCCACCAATGCGAGCGTCAAGGCGGTGGACACCGTCACGGCGGACGCGCTCGGGTGCGAGCTCATGTTCTGCAACACGTACCACTTGGTGCTGCATCCGGGCCATGAGACCGTGGGCCGGCTCGGAGGCCTGCACAAGTTCATGAACCGCAAAGGCGCGCTCATTAGTGAGTTGAACGCGGCGCTGGCGCTAATGCTGATGCTGATGCTGATGCTGATGCTGATGCTGATGCTGGCTTGCGCGCCAAAAGGCCCAGACTAACGCGCGCCAACGCGGCGGTCTTGCTCGCTGTGCAGCGGACAGCGGCGGCTTCCAGATCTTCTCCATGGAGGCCGGCTCGCTAGATCTGGACGAGGACGTGGGTCTCAAGGGCGCGGGGTCCAAGAAGCGGCCCAGCACGCTCATCCGCGTCAACGAGGAGGGCGCCACCTTCCGCTCGTACCGGGACGGGCAAAAGCTGACGCTGACGCCCGAGACCTCGGTGGACGCGCAAAAGAACCTCGGCGCTGACATCATCATCCCGCTCGACTACCTGCTGCCGTACTCGGCGACCGAGGACCGCGTGCACGAGGCCTTCGCCATGACACACCGCTGGGAGGCGCGGAGTCTGGCGCGCCATCTCGAGGACCCTCGTGGCCAGTCCATGTACAGCGTCATTCACGGCGGCCTGGACTTGGAGCTGCGCCAGAAGAGCATCGACACGCTCACAGGCATGGCCTTTGACGGCCACGCCGTTGGGTACGTTTTCGCGGTGGGCGCCCCTTTTCGAGCGAGCTTCTCTAGGTTAGCCCCTCGCCAATGTCAAGGCGTACTGACGGCTCTCACCTCTGCTCGCGCGCAGCGGCTCGCTCGGTAAGTCACGCGATGATCTCTTGGGGCTGCTCTCCTTCGTGCTGCCGCGGCTGCCGGACGACAAGCCCAACCACATCCTCGGCATTGGCGACATGGAGTGTATCCTGCGCGCCGTGCCGCTGGGCGCCGACACCTTCGACTCGTCGTACCCGACGCGCCTCGCGCGTCACGGCGGCGCGTTGCAGGCGCTGGGAGCGCCCACGCGCCAGATGCGCCGCTCCGCCAACGCGCTCGACACCGGCCCGCTGCTCCAAGGCTGCGACTGCCCGACCTGCACCAACTACATGGCCGCCTACGTCCATCACCTGCTCAAGGCCCACGAGCCCACTGCCGCCGTCCTCATTACCGTGCACAACCTCTACCGCATGAACCAAAACATGGCCGCCATTCGCGCCGCCATCCTCCGCGACGAGCTTTAGAAAAAGATGCTTAACTTAGGTGGTAAGGTGCCAAGCCAGTGGAGCAGCGAGCGAGTTGAGCCGCATGAAGCGATCAGGATCTTGTCGCCGAGCGGATCGATCCGATCTCGATCTCTTCCCAAGCAAAGGACGATTCTGTCTCGAACGCGGTTCGCGAGCGACCCCGACGGCGTGCAGCCCGTCTGCGGCTCCTGCTCCCGCATTGATCTGGGCAGTCACCATCACTACAACCTGCCGGCGCGCGGGCGCGCGCGGATTTTCAACTCGACTTGCTCTTGTGCCTCTTGCGTGCAGTGCTCGGTTCCACCTTGGATCGACTCGGAGCGGCGGCGGGCCGGCCTGCCAGAGGCCGGCCGGCCTGGCCGCTCGCTGCCCGCGGGCCAGCGGCCTGGGACACGCGCCGTCGGCGTCGGCGGCGTCACTTCGGCGGCGTCTCGATCTTTTTCATCATCTTTGACGCCGCGCTCGCTCGCTCGCTCGCTCGCTTCCAGCTCTTACCACCTCACAGGTGTGTGTCGCCGAAGCCTTCTTGCGAGTCACGACCTGACGGGGTCGGCGCGTCTCGCCACGGCGCTCAGCTCGGCCCCGCCCGAGCTGCGAGCTCTGCGCTCTGGACAGGTCGCGCACGGCTCGCTGCGCCCGGACTCTGCTCGCCGGCGCCTCCGGCCGCCCGCGCCCGCCTCGTCCGCGCCCGGCGGGCCGAGGTCGCTCGCCTCCTCGTCCTCGTCCACGATGACGACGTCCAGGCTCCTCGCCGGCTCGGGTCAGCCTGAGGAGCCCGGCCGCCTTGGCCGCCTACCTCCCGCCCGCGCCGCCGCGGGGCGCGCGGCGGCGTCCATCCGCGGCGCGGCGGCGGCGCCTGCGGGCAGCGGCCGCTGAGCAGAGAGAGCGGCGGCCTCGCGCGGGCGGCGCGGAAGGCGGAAGGCGATTTGATCGCGCCACGGCGGCGTCGAGCCCTGACGCGGCGCCCACCCGAGTCCCCGCATCTCGGCGTCACCGCGGCGGCGGGGTTACGCGCGCGGGGGCGGCGCGGCGGCGCCCGGCGTACCCCGCCGCCGCGGTGACGGCGGCTGGCGGCGGCGGCGCGGCGCGCACGCGGGCAGACCCCGAACGACGCGAGCGAGCGCAGGAGACGCGCGAGACGCGACGCGCCGCGACGCCGCCGACGCCGCCGCGCAGAGGTACGGGCCGCGCGGGCGCCGGGAGCGCGAGCACGAGGTGAGTGGCCCCGCCGCGGCGCGCCGGCGGGCGGGCGGGCGGCCTGCGGGCGGGCGGGCGGGCGGGCGGCGCGGGGCGCGTTTGAAATTTGAAAAGGCGGCCGCGGCTGGTGGCTGGCCCGCGCAGGGAGCGAGCGAGGAAGCTGACGAGGTACGAGGCCGCGCGCAGGTAGGAGAAGGGCCGGAGAGCGTCGATGGCTGCGGCGCGCGAGGAGGTGGAGATGCCGGCGCCGAAGATCTCGGAGCTGCTCAAGGAGCGCGGGGACAAGCCATGGATCGCGTTTGAGTACTACCCGCCCCGCACGGAGAAGGGCGTGGAGTCGCTGTACGCGCGGCTGGAGTCCATGAAGAAGCTGGGCCCGCTGTACGCGGACTTTACGTGGGGCGCCGGCGGCAGCACGTCGGACCTCACGCTGGAGCTGGCGGACCAGGCGCAGCAGCGCTTCGGGCTCGTGTCCAACATGCACCTCACCTGCACCAACATGCCGCGCGAGAAGATCGACGTCGCGCTCGAGGAGTGCGAGAAGGCGGGCATCCGCAACATCCTCGCGCTGCGCGGCGACCCTCCCGTGGGCCAGGAGGACTTCAAGCCCGTCGACACGGGCTTCTCGTGCGCGCTCGACCTCGTGCGCTACATCCGCGAGAAGACCGGCGACCTCTTCGACATCACCGTGGCCGGCTACCCGGAGGGCCACCCCACGCGCATCAAGGAGGTCGCCGAGGGCCAGACGCTCTCGGCCGCCGAGGAGGGCCGCGCCGTGCGCATGGACGACGGCACCGTCCACGTCTGCAGCGACGCCGACTTCCACGAGGAGATGCTCTACCTCAAGGCCAAGGTCGACGCCGGCGCGCAGATGGTCGTTACGCAGATGTTCTACGACGTTGAGGTCTTCCTCAGCTTCGTCACCGCCTGCCGCAAGTACGGCATCACCGTGCCCATCATCCCTGGCATCATGTGCATCACCTCTTACCAGGGCTACAAGCGCATGTGCGCCTTTTGCAAGACGCGCGTCACGCCGCAGATGGCTGCCGAGCTCGATTCCATCAAGGATGACGCCGACGCCGTGAACCGCTTTGCTGTCAAGTTCGGCGTCGACACGTGCCGCACGCTGCTCGACAACGGCGTCAAGGGCCTCCACTTTTACACTCTCAACCTCGACAAGGTCGTCACCGCCGTGCTCGAGGGCCTGGACATGACCAACCTCGCCGACGCTGATGACGAGGAGGAGGAGGAGCCCATGGCCGCCTCGGGCTGATCTAGCTGCGGTCATCTTGCTGCCCCTGTTGCATGCGAGTCTGCCGGGCTGAGGTCGGCACGCCGGGGCTGCCGTCGCCCCCTGCATCCTAGCTAGCTAGACTGACTGACTGTGTGAGAGAGAGAGAAAGAGAGGGTGACAGACAGCGAAAGAGGGAGAGAAGTCTTGTGTGGAACCCCGCCTGTCGACCTCGCCATCGGCTCGCTCTCGCCATCTCGATCTTCTACAGAGGAGAGCCCGCCCATGATAATCGCATGCAACAAATCCTTGATGTGAGCGAGCATTCCTCTTGCGTTTCCCTGCCTCGGCCTGCCTCGCGTCGCCTCTGCGTTCCGAGTCAACCCGACTCTTGCGTTTCTTGCGGCGCACAGCTGCGTCCAGACCAGCGCTCGCTCGCTCGCCCGGTTCTAGGCTTAGTAAGCTTAGAGCATCGCGTGGTATTTGCGCCCTGACAATTTGCTCGCATCGCATCGCAGTGCAGCGCAGCGCAGCGCCTGCGCTTGTCTCGACCCGCATTGCACTCACACCTGACTCGACTCGACTCGACTCGACTCGCACCAAAAAGGGTTGCGCAAAAATCGCTGGCTGGCCCTGCGCGGCAGAGCAGCAGCGCGCGCGGGCGGGGCTGCGGAGCGCTGCGGAGCGCCTCGCGGCAGCGGAGGGGCGCTGCGAGGAGGCCGGGGAGGCACCGGACAGGCCTGGCCCGCCGAGGCCCCGGTTCTCGCCATGGCGCGGTCCAGCAAGGGCGGGCGCGGCAGCGGCGGTCCCCCTGGCCAGACGCGCGGCAAGCTGCAGGCCGACGTGCGCGACCTGCTGCAGCAGCTGCAGCTGCCGGCGGCCAAGGGCGATGGCAAGGCCGGGTCCAAGGCGCTGCAGAAGATGCAGCTCGTGCAGCGGAATGAGGACGAGGATGAGGATGCCGAGTTCGAGGGCACCTCCAGCGACGAGGACGACCAACAGGTCCGCGCCATGATGGACGAGGACGACGCCCAGGAGCCGGATGATGACGAGGAGGACGAGGAGGACGACGAGGACGGCGAGGGCGACGAGGGCGAGCGGCCTGCTACGGCGGCTCACAAGGCGCAAAAGCACACGGTCTTCGAGCAGAGCGACGATGAGGAGGATGAGGACGAGGAGCAGGAGGCCAAGGGCGACAAGGCCGGAGAGGCGGAGGGCGGGGACAGCGACGAAGAGCCGCCCGAGGAGAGTGTGCCCTGGTACGAGGAGGCGAGCGCGCGGCTGAGCACGCTCGACACGGAGGAGGCGAGCCAGGTGGAGGCGCTGGCGCCCGGCGCGCGCGGCCGGCACAAGAAGGAAAAGTTCGAGGCGATCGCCAAGCTGCGCGCGCGCGCCGAGAAGCTCCTGGAGCAAGAGGTGGCCCGCCTGGCCGCGGAGCACAGGGGCGATGCCGACGCGCAGTGGATGCGCAAGGTGATGCGGTCAGGTACGCTGTCGGACAAGGTGGCGGCCATGGCGCTCACGGTCTCGTCGGCGCCGCTGGAGCACCTGGAGACGCTCGAAGCGCTCGTGGCCATGACGAGCAAGAAGGGCCGCCGCGAGGCCGAGCTCGCCATGGACGCTCTGGCCGACCTCTTCGTCAACAACCTGCTGCCACCAGACCGGCCGCTGCGCTCCTTCAACGAGCGCGCCGAAACGCTGAGCAACAAGGGCCGCCGCGATGTCACGGACCGACACCTGTTGTACTGGATGGTGGAGGGCGAGATCAAGGCCAAGTTCCTGCAGTTCGTGCGCGGCGTGGAACAGTGGTCCTTCGATACGGTCGACCACACCAAGCGCAAGGCCATTACGACGGCCTACAAGCTGCTCAGCTCCAAGCCGGAGCAGGAGCAGATGCTGCTGATGCTCATCGTCAATAAGCTCGGCGATACCACGCGCCGCATCGCCTCGCACGTCGTCTTCGTGCTCGGCGAGCTGCTCTCGGCGCACCCGAACATGCGGGCAACCGTGGCCACCGAGGTGGAGAACTTCATGTTCCGCCCGCGCACGCCGGGCCGCGGCATCTACTACGCGACCGTCTTTTTGAACCAGATCGTCCTGCAGCGCGACCACGATGAGGGGCTTGCGCGCAAGCTCATCGCCACCTACATCCGCCTCTTCAAGCACGTAATGGGCCTCGACACCGTGACGGACGACGGCGAGGGGAATGGGCCCCAGCTCGTGGTGACCAGCGGCAAGAAGCGGGGTCGCAAGGGCGGCAAGGGCGGCAAGAAGAAGAAGAAGAACAGCCAGTCCGACGACGCCGCCGTCGAGGTCTCGCTCGAGGACGTCCGTTCGCGCCTGCTCTCGGCCATTCTCACCGGCGTCAACCGTGCCTTTCCCTTTGCCAACAGCCAGGGCGCCGACTTTGACGAGCAGATCGACACGCTCTTCAAGATGATCCACGTAAGCACCTTCGCCACCGCGACGCAAGCGCTCATGCTGCTGCTGCAGATCATGATCTCGCGCGACGCCCTCTCGGACCGCTTCTACCGCGCACTCTACTCCAAGCTCATTGACGACGAGCTGCGCGAGTCCGCCAAGCAGACCATGTTCCTCAACGTGCTCTATCGCGCCGTCAAGAAGGACAACTACGTGCCACGCATCCGCGCCTTTATCAAGCGCATGCTGCAGGTCGCCGCATGTGCCTCGGCGGCCTTTGCGGCCGGCGTGCTGGTGCTCGTCTCGGCTATTGTGCGCGAGCGCCCCATGTTGCGCTCGCTGATCCTCGACGACGCGGCGGCTGCCAGGGCCGACGCGCGCGTCGCCGCCGAGGCTGCCAAGGCGGACGCCAAGGCCCGCAAGCAGCGCCGGTCCGCTGCTGGCGACGACGACGACGACGACGACGACGGCGACGACGACGATGACGACGACGAAGGCGAAGGCGAAGGCGCCCTGCCGGCGCCCAAGCTGCTGATTTCAACCGAGGCCGAGGCGACTGAGGCCGGCGAGGAGACGGCGGAGGGCGCCGATACCCCCTCCAAGGCGGAGGTGGTCTTTTATGACGAGGAACCGGCTGCGGACGCGACCGCGGACCCGTACGACCCCCAGAAGCGCGAGCCACGGTTCGCGGGCTGCCCCAAGGGCTCCCGGCTCTGGGAGATTGAGGTCTTCGCGCGGCACTACCACCCGACCGTCCGCAAGTTCGCGCTGGACCTGCTGGACGACCCGGCCAGCCTCAACTACGAGGGCGACCCGCTCCGCGATTTCAGCGGCGCCGCCTTCCTGGACCGCTTCGTGTACCGCAACCCGCGCCAGAAGGATATCGACGCGCTCAAGCAGGGCGCCTCCAGCAAGAGCAACAATACCTTTGGCATGCACGGCCGCATCGGCCGCGTCGGCCGCAAGGCTACCGCGGCGCCGGTCAACTCCGCCACCTTCCTCATGCGGTCCGAGGAGGACGTGCCGGAGGATGAGCGCTTTTTCCACGAGTACTTTCACCGTCAGGCCAAGCTCGAGAACCGCGACCTCCGCGGCGAGCTGTACGAGCGCGCGACCAAGGAGAACGCTCAGGCCAAGCGCGACCAGTTCGACATTTCCATGACCGAGGAGGACAAGCTCGACGCGTACACGGACCAGGTCGCGGAGCGTCTCATGGAGTCGCTCTACGGCAAGGCCGACATCGACGACATGCCAGAGTTTGACATGAGCGACGACGAGGGCAAGAAGTCCGCCTCTGACTCGGATGACGACAACGATGACGATGATGACGCCGATGGCGATGACGATATGGATGCACGCCTGTTTGGGGACGGCGACGACGATGACAGCGACGACGATGGCGGCAAGCTTGAGGGCGAGGACGATATCGAGAAGGACGATGATATCGAGGACGACGACGATGACGACGACGACGACGACGACGATGATGACATTGGGCTGGATGCCGAGGACGACTTCTCGTCCGATGACGACGACGACGACGAGGATGATGACGACGACGACGAGGAGGAAGAGGGTGGGCGCGCCAAGAAGCGTCAGAAGTCCGCCGCGGCGTTTGCCGACGCCGAAGAGTTCGCTCAGCTGCTAGAGGCGGAGCCCGTGAACCGCAAGGAGAAGGCGTGGATGGACAAGCAGACGTCGCACGAGTCTGCGGCCCGGAGGAGAGCGCAGTCCCAGTACTCTGGCGGTCGCGGCGGCGGTCGCGGCGGCGGTCGTGGCGGCGGTCGTGGCGGCGGTCGCGGCGGCGGTCGCGGCGGCGGTCGCGGCGGCGGTCGTGGTGGCGGTCGCAGCGGCGGTCGCGGTGGCGGTCGCGGCGGCGGTCGTGGCGGAAGTCGCCGGTAAGAAGAAGATAAATCAAAGGAATGACCTTGTGTGTTCTACCATCTATACCATCTGCCTTTTCTTTGGAGTACCAGTCGTAGTAGCACCAGGTGCGTAATTACTCAGGGACGGGAATAGCAGGATGCATCATCATCAGCGAAAGCCCTCACGCAGGCACGCAGGCACGCAAAAGTATGAATGAGTCAGAATCACTCTACAATCTTCGAGGCCACCTCCTCCAAAGCGAGATGCTTTCGGAAGTTTCGGATCTTGGCCTGTAGGTCGTGCATGAGCGATAGTTTGTCCGTGAGGATCTCGTCGAGGCGGCTAGCGTAGGCCTCAATATCGTAGTCCACAACATCGCTGCCTTGCACCTTGGAGAGGAGGATGCCTTCCTCGGTGAGGAGATCGGCGTTCTTTTGGATAGCTTTCATGTGCGCGCTGAGCACAGCCTCCTCCATGTCGACGAGCTGGGAGACCATGTCCTGGAAGTTGACGACGTCGGCGTCGCTGCCGCCGCCCTTGTTTGGTGCCGCAGCAGCGGAGGCCGTCGCCGAGGACGAGGTGATCGCGCGCGGGTCCTCGGCGGCGGTGGCGGAAGCCTTGCGGCCGCGGCGTTGGCCAACGGCGGCGGGCGGGGGCAGGTTGGCCGAGCTCGGACTTTTCGCCTGCAGCGGCTCACGGAGCTGCGGTGGGTCCGCGGCCGGGTCGGCCCACTGGCGGCGGCCCCTGTTGCCGGCGGCGCCCGTCTTGGCGTCCAGCAGGGAGAGTGCCGCGGGCCGCGAGCTGACGGCGGCGGCGGCGGCGGCGGAGGAGGAGGAGGAGGAGGAGGAGTCCGAGGAGGCCGCGGCGGCGGCGGTGCGACGGCTCGAGGGCTGGCGCAAGCCCGAGGTGAGGCGCGCGCGCGGCGAACTGACGGGCACGGGCGCCTTGGCCGGGGTGTGACGCGGCTGAGGTGCGGCGCGACGCGCGTCCGCGGCAGGCTCCTCCGGGTCAACATCATCGTCCTCGTCGTCGCCGGCGGCGTCCTCAAGGTCGCCCTCGGCGCTATTGCGGCTGTGCTGCTCGATGGAGGTGGACGGTCCGTCCCGGTCTTCCTCGTCGTAGTCGTCGACCTCGTCGTCCGTGGTCATGTAGTAGCTCGTCTCGGTCGGGTCTGGCGTGCCAGAGACACCGTTGGTAAGGCTCTTGCGGCGGTCCGGGCCGGCGTTGCGCACGACCTTCTCCTTGACGCGGTCTGCGTAGCGCAGCGTGTTGAGTGTGTGGTCTGCCGAGGAGGCGACCGGGCTGATGCAGCTGATCATGACGGTGCGCGCGTCCTTGGAGAAGGAGTCCTTGAGGATCATGGTGAGCTTGGAGGCGCGGTACGGGACGTGGCTGCTGGAGCTGTCGAGCGCGCGCACGCACTCCTTGAGCGCCAGCAGCGACTTGTTGATCTCGGCGGACTCCTGGCGGCGCTGGCGATTGTGGTGCTTGGTGTCTTGGCCACGCTCGCTGCCGGCCAGGTCGATGAGCGAGAGCTTGCCGTAGGGTTCGGCGCCCTCCTTGGCGGACAGCTTGCGCAGCGCGATCTGACAGATGGCGTGCGAGCGCGAGGAGTCGTTGTTCATCTCCGTGGCGTGTGTGGTGCGCTCCTGGTTGCCGCGCTCGATGAGCTGCAGCAGCTCGGTCTCGTCCGAGACAATCTCCTCGCGCAGGCCCTCCACCTGCACGCGGCCCTTGCCGTCCTCGCGCACTGAGCACACGCGGCGGTCGTGCAGCAGGTCGATGCAGCGGCCGCCGTACAGCTCGAAGAAGGAGCAATGCACCTCGAGCTGCTTGCTGCTGTGCTCCGGCGAGTACACGAGGCGGAAGACGTCGCGCGCCGCAAGCTTTTGCACGCCGCCCATCGTGTACGTCTTGCCAGACCCGGTCTGGCCGTACGCAAAGCAGGTGGCGCGGCCGCCGCCCGCCGCGAACTCCACCAGGTACTTGGCCGTGTTATCGTAGACCTCCTCGTTGGACGCGGTCTCATGGAACGCGTGGTCCAGCTCGAAGTTCACGTTGTCCAGGTACTTGGTGATGCCGTCCACCTTGAACTTACAGTGGTGCACGTACACGGTCGGGTTGCTACAGCTCACCGAGTCGTAGTCCTTGCGGCGCACCTCGCTCTCGCTCACAGGACGCTTGCGCACCACCACGTTGATCTTGAGCGGTCCGGTCGTCGCGTGCGGCAGCGGCCGCACCATCTCATGCTTGCGGAACTTGCGGATCATGCGCTGGAAGTCCACGTCGCCGGGCCGCCCCTTGCGCTCATTGCGCTTGATCTCCGTCTCGCGCTTGCGCTTGAACTCCTCCGCGGACTTGCGCCGGTTCGCGCGCTGCCGCGCCAGCTTCTCGATCTCCGCCACCGTGCGGTCCTTGCCCGCGCCGCCGCCGCCGCCGCCGCCGCCGCCGCGCGCCCTCCGCGGGCTCGCGCCGCCGTCCATGCTGCCGCGCCGCGCCGCCGCGCCGCCGCCGCGCGCCC
>JABLUY010000296.1:0-39479 GCA_013306675.1 Thraustochytrium sp. TN22 | reverse complement strand
CATGGCGCATCCGCGACGCGCGCGTGCTGTTCAACCTGTACGAAGACGTGCTGGGGCCGGCGCCGGCCATGAGCAGCTTCCCGCGGCCGGCGGCCGTGCGCGTGGCGGAGCGCTGGGCCGTGGCGAACCTGGATGACACGGTGCTGGACGGCAGCAGCGCGACGCGCGAGCTGCTGGAGCGCGTATCGGAGGCGTCGGCGCACCTCTTGGGGGACGACTTGGCGGCACTGAGGTCGTTCGCGGAGGCGGAGGGTCCGGGCAGCCTGGCGTCGGAGGGCGCGACGCACGCCAAGCTGGACTCGAACGCGCGGCGGCTGCGCGCCCAAGGCCACTACCTATCGGGCATGGCGTACTACAATCTGGAGTGGTTTTGGGGCGTGGACCGCATGCACTACCTGGAGGCACTGCTGCTGGCGGAGGGCCGCGCGCGGCGCACGGGCCGGCAGCGGCGTTCGCGGGCCACAAGCAGCGGCAGCGGCGGCAGCGGCAGCGGCGGCAGCCGGCGCGGCTCGCGGCGCGGCGCCCCGGAGGGCGTGGGTGAGCCTTCGCTGTTCTCGCTGGCCCTGCCGTCGTCGCTGACGACCTTTAGCAGGACGTGCACGCTGCTCTTCCGCGACCGGCCGCGCGCCGTGACGGCGTACCGCGCATCGCCGGAGCAGCTGCTGCACCTTCCGCCCATCGACGTCTTCTTCTCGTTCAGGTCACCGTACTCGCAGGTGGTGCTGCGCCCGCTCTTCGAGATGGCCGACTTTTACGGTCTCACCGTGCGCATCCGGCCGGTGTTGCCCATGGTCATGCGCGGGCTGCCCGTGCCGCTGGCCAAGCGGCTCTACATTGTGCGCGACGCGCGCCGTGAGGCAAGTCGGCTGGGCTGGTCCCAGTACGGCTTCTTTTGCGATCCGCTGGGCCAGCCGGTCCGCGACGCCTTTGCGCTCTTCATGGAGGCGCGCAAGCAGGGGCGCGAGCGCGACTTCGTGCTCGCCTGGTCCTCCAACGTGTATGCGCGCGCCACCGACGCGCACACGCACGCTGGCCTGGAGCGGATCTGTCGCGACGCCGGCTTGCGCTGGGATCCGCGTCTCCTGCGCGACAACTCCTGGCAGGCGGTCGCGGACGAGAACCGCCACGAGATGACTTCCCAGGGCTTTTGGGGTGTCCCGGTGGTTGCCTTTCTCGACACCTCCGCTTGGGGTCAGGACCGCCTCTTCCTCATTGAGCAGCGCATCCTTCGCTCGCTCGCGGCATGGCATCAAGACCAGCTTGCCGAGGAGTGATTCGTGTAACAGAAGAAGTTGATGCTTGCAGTGTTGTAGTGCAGAGGGCATCTTTGTCTTGAAGTTGACGATCTCGCGAAAGCGCTGAGCGCAGAGCGCAGGCAAAGCAACAGGTCCGTAGCACAGGCCATGGAACGTCTGTTGTCCGTCTCCCTCCACTTCTTGCGTCGCGAGAGGCCACATCGTTGCCACCTTTCCTCCCTGACTGTGAGCGCTTTATGCAGTTTCCCAGCAGATTAGGTACTTGGACTCCTCCGACGCCGCGACAATGCCATTGTTCTCCTTGTAGCCAACTCGAGCTCCACCTTGTCCTGCCTAGGCTAGGCCTAATGCTCGCACAACTCGGACTCGGGAAGTGGACCCCGCCTCCACACAGTTGCCGGCGTCCAAGTTCGGTCTCCGATCTGCGAACCTCGCCACGTGCTGCTGGCTGTGCTGGCTGCTGCTCGCTCGCAGCTCGCTCGCAGCTCGCTCGCTCGCAGCTCGCTCGCTCCGGGGTCCGAGACGTCGCGGGCGTCATCGACTCGGAGGGCCAGGCCGCCGCCGTCGTGGACCCGGACGCGGGCGGCGCCCTGGAGGTGCGCCAGCTCCAAGTGAAGGCACGAGACGAGATGAGGCGAGTTAGGCCGGGCCGGCGCAAGTCGGCTATCCGCGCGCGCGAGTGGGCAATCCGGGAGCGGGCGCTTGGCAACCAGTGGCCGCGAGCGAGAGGCGGCTCCGGCAGCGCAGGATCAGGATAGCGACCGTGATGGGTGCCGAGAGGGCCCTGACCGACGACCAACAGGCCGGCAGGCAGAGCGCCGACGCCGAGGCGGCGCGGGCGCGGGCGCGGAGGGCGGCGGCGGCGGGCGGTCCCGGAGGGCGCGTGCGCTCGCGGCGCTTGCTGCGCAGGCGCGATGGCGGATGATGCGGCGGCGGCGGGCGGCGGCGGCGCGGCCGAGGCCGGCGGCGACGAGAAGCGCGCGGCGCGCGGCGGGGGCCGCGGGCGCGGGCGCGGCGGGCGCGGCGGGCGCGGCGGCAGCGGCAACGGCGGCCGGCGGCGCGAAGGCAACGGCGTGGGCAAGCCCCGCGGCGGCGGCGGCGGCGGCGGCGGCGGCGGCGGCGGCGGAGGCGGCGCCGAGGGCGTGGCGCTGCCCGACTTTACGCACGGCCGCAAGGTGCTGGCCGTGGCGGCGGCCAGCCCGGTGAAGCAGGTGGCCGGGTCCATCGCGCACACGTCGCGCGAGGGCGAGCCGCCCGTGCTGTCGGCGGTGGGCCCGGCGTCGGTGAACCAGGCCGTCAAGGCCGTTGCCATCGCGCGCTCGTACCTGGAGACGGACGGCATCGACCTGGTCGTGGAGGTCTCGCGCGGCTACACGGGCGGCGAGATCAAGGACCTCATCCTGCTCAACCTCAAGAAGGCGCCCGTGCAGGCGAACCGCCCCGCCGCGGACTCGTACCAGAACCTCAAGTCGGCCGGGTCCTCCAGCACAAGCCAGCTCGCCGGCGCCATCGCCAAGAACGTGCGCGAGTCCGTCAACGTCAAGATCACGGCCGTGGGCCAGAACCCGGTCTTCCGCGCCGTGGACGGCATTTGCTACGCGCGCCGCTACCTGGTCGACGACGACCTCGACCTCGACGTGCAGCCCGAGTTCACGCACGTCACCTTTAGCAACGGCACCGAGGCCAACGCCATGCAGTTTGTCGTGCACCCACACCCGCTCGGCGCCATCGCGCCCACCGGCGGCCCGGGCGGCCCTGCCCCCAGCGCTGCCGTCACCAACCCGGCCACGGTCCCGGCCGCTGCGGCCCCGGCCGCCGCGCCTGCCGCGGCCCCCGCGGCCCCCAGCGAGTAAGTAAGACTGCGGCCTGCACCGCACGTGCCCTCCTCGGCCCTGCGAAGCAAGCACCTTTCCTCTCTCCCAGCGAGTGAAGCGCGGGCCACACCACCTCCTGGCTGCTCGCGCGCAACTGCTCCGACTGCCCCGAGTTCTTTCACGAGCAGAGCCAGTCCACGCTGCCGTCCCGTGGCGCTCATTTCCTCTTGTGCGCTCTTTCACTTCGGTCGGCCCTGGCCTTGCGTCGTGACCAAGTCATTCAATCATCAGCTCCTCAGCAAAGATTCTGTTTGATGATACTACTGGTACGCTCGTGCACCTCCAAACGTGAGACTTCTTGCGTGCGGTTGTGCTGCCAGTTGCCGCCTTGTCTCCTTCGTAGACGTTGAGCTTTTTGGGGGGCCGGGACGACTCCGCCTCGGTCGTGCGGATGAATGAGCATGATCTCGTGCCGGAAGTCATCCTGGAGCACGATCTCAGCCTGTGTGTTCGGATCCGCCTTGTCGTACAGCACTTTGATGTTCTCCGCGCACCGTAGTGCCGCATTGCGGAGGCGCGTCTCGTACATCTCCATCGTCCCGGAGACGAGCCTGGCCTGTGCCTTGGCCTCTCTCAGGCTTGGCAAGGCAAATTATTTATCACGTTCGTCCGCGTGCCCGTCGGAGAGCGAGCCTCACCGGCCGGCCGCAGGCAGGCGCCGCAGCCATTGGTGGCGGTCGGCCGTCCGCCCGCCCGTCCGCTCCCCTGCGCGCGCGCGCTGACGGTGCGTGCTGGACGGCGCGCGCTTCGGGCGCCATGGAGCGGCTCGGCTACATCAAGACGGAGCACAGAGACTTCTTGCTGGACGCAGCGTACAACCACTACGGGACGAAGATCGCGACGTGCGGCGCGGACCATGGCGTGCAAGTGTGGCTCACGGACGAGGCAGACGGGGCGTGGCGGCTCGACTCTAGCCTGCCCAAGCAGCACAACAGCGCCGTGTGGAAGGTGGTCTGGGCGCACCCGGCGTTCGGGCAGCAGCTGCTGGTCTCGTGCTCGATCGACAGCCAAATCATCGTGTGGGAGAAACAGTCCAAGGCGTGGATCCGCGCCGCGACGCTGGCAACCGACAGCACGGCGACCGTGAACGACCTGGCCTTCGTGCCGCGGCACTACCAGACGGGCATTGGGCTGTGCCTGGCCACGTGCTCGTCGGACGGCTGGGTGCGTCTCTTCTCGGAGAGCACGAGCAAGCCGGACGCATGGGACATCGCGGACTCGTTCGCGGCGGACCCGAGCCGCGGGCCGGTGGCGGACGCCGACGACGAGGGCGCCACGCGGCTCTCGTGGAACGAGGCGCGCTTCGACACACAGATGCTGGCGGTGGCGCTGGCGCGGCGCATTGTCGTGTGGCGCTACAAGGGGCGCAGCAGCCGCTCGCTTCTGTACAGCGTGCCGGTGGACGGCCCCAGCATTTCGGCGCTCTCGTGGGCACCCAACCTCGGGCGCGCCTACCACCTCATCGCCGCCGCCACGGGCGCGCACGTGCACATCTTCAAGCTGGACGCAAACGAGGCGACGACGGCGGACGCCGCCGCGGCGGGGGCCGCGGAGGGCCACGCTGCGGATGGGCCGGCGCCGGCGCCGCTGCCGACGTATGCATCGCCGGTGCGCGAGGCTGAGCTCGCCTCGGACCGCGACGGCGACGTGCTGCGCTGTGAGTGGAACGCCACGGGCAACACGCTGGCGGTGCTGCGCGGCAGCGGCGACATTCAAATGTGGCGGCGCGCGCGCGGGGCTTGGGACCTCATCACGGACCAGGGCCTGAACGAGGACCGGCCGCTGGAGCGCTCCCTGTCCAGGGTCGACAACAAGCCGTGACGGACCTCGACGTGCTGCGCTGCGAGTGGAACTCGCCATGTGCAACACGCTGGCGGCGGTGCGCGGCACGGGCAACACGCTGGCGGCGGTGCGCGGCACAGGCAACACGCTGGCGGCAGCGGCGACATCCAAACGTCGCGGCGCGCGCGCGGGGCTTGGGACCTCATAACGAGGACCAGGGCCTGAACGAGGGTCGGCCGCTGGAGTGCTCCCTGTCCAGGGTCGACAACCAGCCGTGACGGACCTCAACGTGCTGCGCTGCGAGTGGAACGGCATGTGCAACACGCTGGTGGCGGTGCGCGGCACGGGCAACACGCTGGCGGCAGCGGCGACATCCAAACGTGGCGGCACGCGCGCGGGGCTTGGGACCTCATAACGAGGACCAGGGCCTGAACGAGGATCGGCCGCTGGAGTGCTCCCTGCCCAGGGTCGACAACCAGCCGTGACGGACCTCGACGTGCTGCGCTGCGAGTGGAACGCCACAGGCAACACGCTGGCGGCGCGGCTGCGCGGCAGCGCGTGCGGAGCTTGGGACCTCATCACGAGGACCGGCCGCTGGAGTGCTCCCTGCCCAGGGTTGACAACCAGCTGTGACGGACCTCGACGTGCTGCGCTACGAGAGGAACGCCGCGGGCAACACGCTGGCGGCGCGGCTGCGCGGCAGCGCGTGCGGAGCTTGGGACCTCATCACGAGGACCGGCCGCTGGAGTGCTCCCTGCCCAGGGTCGACAACCAGCCGTGACGGACCTCGACGTGCTGCGCTGCGAGTGGAACGCCACGGTTAACATGCTGGCGGTGCTGCGCGGCAGCGCGCGTGGCATGGGACCTCTTAACGAGGACCGGCCGCTGGAGTGCTCCCTGTCCAGGGTCGACAACAAGCCGGGACCTCTCCGTCATCATGGATGTCAAGGTCGCGCGGCAAGTGCCTCGGAGGGAAGGAATGTGGAAAATGTCGCGAAGAATAGTTTGTTTGATACCGAGTCCGGGGCTTAGGAAAGATGTTCATGGGGTTGTAGCGAAACTCAAGGTCGAGATCGAGCGCGTCCGTGTTTGTGTGTTGTGGTGATCAAGAAGGCCGTGCCTGTAGACATACAGAAAGAAAGAAGGGAGGCGAAGAGCCTGCTTGCTATCGCGTCGCGCCGGGCGTGACTGCCAGCGGAGTGGGATGGATATAAAGAGGGCCACCCGCCGTCCTGGCATAGTGATCAGTTGCCCTCCCCCGGGTCCCAGTAGAGCGTGACGCCGTCGTAGTCTCCGCAGAGCTCCTCGATGGTGGCGTTGTAGTTCACCTCGTCCCTGAGGAAGCGGTCGTGGAAAAACGCCACATCATCCACGCTGCCGTTATAATAGCGCGTGTCGCGGCCCTCCCTCTGTCGCAGCCAGCGCGCCAGCGAGAGCCCCGCCTCGTCGTCGTCCACCACGATGGACTTGGTCGGCTTGCGGCCGCGCGTCACGTGGATGAAAACGTGGAGCCCGACCATCCGCGCCGCGTCGCGTCCCTGCGCCGCGCCGCGCCGCGCCCCGCGCTGCGCCGCCGCTCCGCTCGTCGATCGGGCTCTGCCGCGCGCCTCGCCGCCGCCCGGCCGCAGCCCAGCCGGCCGCGCGAGTCCGGGCCCGCAGCGGCGCGCCCCGACCTAACCACCTCCCGCAGCTCCTTCTGCCTGCTGGCGCCCTTGTCCCCTCTGCTAGCAAGGCTTGCGGCTCCTATCTGCCGCCGCTTGTCGCTGCCGCCGTTACCCGCGCTCCCTGCTCGCGCGCGCGCTGCTGGGCCGCGCCGAGGCGGGGCGGGCGCTCGCGCCGCAGGCTCCGAGTCCTGCCCGCCGCTGCGCTCCGCCGGCGCCGGACGGCCGCGCCGGCCCGCGACCGGCGACCGTCACGCGCTCGGCCGCGCGACTCGACTCGACTCGACTCGACTCGACTCGACTCGACTCGCGGCGCGAGGGCGAGGCGTGAGCAGGCGCACTGCGGACGGTGAGCTGCGGAGGCGAATGAAAGAGTGAAGGACACGCATGCGACAACAGAAAGCAGGAGGCTTCCGGCAACGCGCGGCGCGGCGCGGCGCGGCGCGGCGCCTCAGGCAGGCGGCGGGCGGGCGCCGCGACGGAGCTGCGCCGCGGCGACGCGGCGCGGCGCGACCGTTGGGATCGGGCCTGCGCAGCGTGCCGGCCTCGGCCTGGGCCGCGCCGCGGTGCGAGTGAGGCGAAGACGGGAGCCGAGCCAAGCCTCACCCGGCTCGGGCCCGCTCACCGCTCTCGGCAACCCGCACACGCCGGCACACGCCGCGCGCACGCTGCTCGCGGGCGGCACTCGAGTCCGAGCTTTCACCGCGCTGCGGCGCGCTCATCATCACTGTCTCAGAGAGTCTCAACCCGAGGAAGGAGCTCTTCGCGGCTCGGCCGGCCGCGGTCCACGGCCTGCTCGGAGCGCACGCTCTTCGCATCAATCGGTGCGCCGCCTGCCGTCGCCGGCGCGGGCCGCACTCAGGCTCTGACACCGCACACGGCCAGCGCAGCGCAGCGCCAGCGCAGTGGTCGCCCGAGGGCGCGAAAGGCCGCGCGGCCCAGGCTCGATCGCGCGCGGCGAGCACGCGACCATGGCGACCAAGCCGCAGCGAGCCGCGGGCCCGCGGCGCCAGCCGCCAGCCACGTGCTGGTCCTGACCCGCAAGATCTTGCATCGCAGGCTGGGACGCGCCGCCGCCGCCTCGAGACTCGACTCGCAGGCTGCGCCGCTGCGTGTTCGTCTTTTCTCTTCTCGCTAACTAACGGCCAAGCTCGACGAGCCCGAGCTCGACCGTGCGTCCGAGTCCGAGTCCGAGTTCGAGTCCTCCGAAAACGAGGGCCCTCCCGCCAGCAGCGCCGCGGCTGCCTGCAGCGCCTGCGCCGTCGCCTGTTTGCCGCTCGAAGCACCCTCGGAGCGCCGCTCCAAGTCCCCTGGCCCTGCAGGCTCGCCGCCAAGGCCGCCAGCGCCCTGGCCAGGGCCGCCGCGACCGCTGGCGGGCGAGCTCGCGGCCGAGCCCGCGGCCGAGCTCGGCTCGGACTCGGCCTCGGACGCCTCGGACCCCGACACGGACGCCGCGAGCAGCTCGAGCACGGCCGCCGCCAGCTCCTGAGGCGCGGCCTGCGCCTGCGCCTGCGCGCTGCCGGCACGTGCCGCGCTGCTGGGGGATGTCCGCACGGTCTTCTCACCGGGCGTCACCGCCAGGCCCAGGGACTCGCGCGGCGACCTGGACTCGGAGCACGGCGACGCCGAGGAGGCGCCCGTGGCCGCGCCGGGCGAACGAGCCGCGCTGGCGGAGCCCGCGCTGGCTGCGGAGCCCGTGCTGGCTGCGGAGCCTGCGGAGCCCGCGGAGCCCGCGGAGCCCGCGGAGCCTGCGGAGCTGGACCGAGCCGAGGGTGACGCGGCGCAAGACCGCGAGGAGGGCGAAGCGACACAGGAGAGAGGCTGCGAGGAGGAGGAGGAGCCCGCCGCAGAGGCCTGCGAGGCGGCACGCGAACGTCGCGACGAAGAGCTGGAAGGACTGGGAGGACTGGAGGATGCGCTGTGAGGGAGGCTGCGAGCGGCAGACGCGACGCTGGACGAGCTGCGGGCGCTCTGCTGCAGCTCTAGTAGAGACCTGCGCGTGCCCCAAGTCCGAGCAGAGCTCTCCAGAGGTAGAGCGCCGTCGCCAACGGCCGAGACTGCCGCGTCAGCGTCAGAGGCCGCCGCGTCAGCCGCCGCCGCCGCGCCAGCCGCCGCCCCCGCGCCAGCCGCAGCCGCGCCAGCCGCAGCCGCGCCAGCCGCCGCGCCCTCAACCCTGTCACAGTCGGCACCGTGCGCGGAAGTTTCCTCGTCAAAGTCCTCGTCCAGTTCGTAGTAATGCGCGTCATCACTGTCGTCGACGTGGTCCTCTTGGTTTTCCTCGCGGCCGGCGGACTCGACGCGCGCAGTCACAAGTGTGCTATCCTTCTTGAGCGAGAGCACTGGCAGGGAGGCACGGACTTGCTCGACGTGCGAAGGTGGAGCAGGACCGTCGAAGACGTGCGAAGGTGGAGCGGGACCGTCGAAGACGCGCGAAGGTGGAGCGGGACCGTCGAAGACGCGCTCGGCGATTCGCTGGAGCTCACGCTCTCGCTCTCGCTCTCGCTCTCGCTCTCGCTCTCGCTCTCGCTCTCGCTCTCGCTCTCGCTCTCGCTCTCGCTCTCGCTCTCGCTCTAGCTCTCGCTCGCGCTCTAGCTCTCGCTCGCGCTCGCGCTCTAGCTCTCGCTCTCGCTCGCGCTCTAGCTCTCGCTCTCGCTCTCGCTCGCGCTCTCGTTGTTGTTGACGCTCTTGCTGTTCATGCTCTCTTACCCGCTCACGAACACGTCGCAGCCAAGTTTGCAAACGCAGCGCACCAAGGCGCTGCTTTGCGTAGAGTGCCGAGGCGCTGCGCGTGCGAAGGAGGGCCTGGACCTTGGCAGCCGCCAAGTCCTGGATGTCGCGGTGCAAGACCTCGTCGAGGTGGCGCTGCTGGTCCTGGAGCGGAGGCAGGGCGGCGAGGAGCGGCAGTGGGTCGCTTGGGTCAGCAAAAAGCGCGGCGGTCAGCTCGTGACACGGGTCGTCGAGCTGCACGGAGACGCGCAGCTCCTCGTGCTGGTCGAGCACCGGGACGAGGACGTGCGAGACGCCGCGCGGCGCCGGGAGGTCGGCCCAGAGCGCGCTGTCCAAGAGGCGCTCGGTGGGCAACGCGAGGCGCTCAGGTCTGGCTCTCCAGACGGACTCGCTCACCAGGACCAGCGTGCCGGCCCCAAGCGCCGCAGGGAGCGCCTGCACGGAGGCACCAAGGCGCACGGAAAAGTGCTGCCGATGCAGCGCCGGCTGATTGGCAAAGTTGAGGACGGCGTCCTCGCGCAGGTCAACCTGCACGAGGGCCGAAGAGGCATCCTTGCGAGCAGCCCCGGCGCGCAAGGAGGTGCGGGGCGGCATGCGCACGGCCCTGGCCACGGCGGCATAGGCGGTCCAATCGCCATGTGCGCCGTCCTGGGCGGTGCCAAAGGTCTGCAGGGCCAAGCAGCCGGCAAAGGCCGTGGCCGTCATGTAGCGCGGCGACGAAGACGCAGCTGCGGAGGTCGCCGAGGCGAGCTCGTCGTCCAGCAGGAGCAGGCTGGCGTGCGGCACGGGCGTCAGCAGGCCGTCAGCCAGATCCAGCCAGCCGGCCGTGAGGTCGAGGCCGGTGACGAGGCCAACGAGCTGGCCGTCCAGGGCGCGGACCTGCAGGTGGACGCCCGTCAGCCCCGCGGCGGCCGCCGCCAGCCCGTGCACATGCAGACGTGTGGGACAGCGGCGCACGGGCGCGTAGACGAGCGGGCCGACCGTGGCGAGCGCCCGCACGAGCGCCTTGCACACATCGGGCCGGGCGAGCGCAGCGGCGGGGCGCACGCTGGTGACCGGGAGCGCCACCTCGTTGGGCGAGGTCTCTGGCTTGCAGTGCAGCACGCCCTGCGCGGAGCGGCGCAGCAGGCGCGCCGGCTCCCAACCGTCGCCCAAGTCGCACAGCACGTGCGCGCCGCGGGCCAGCGCCTGGTAGCCCAGCGTGCGGCGCAGGCCGAGGCCGGCCTCGGCGGCGCACCGGCACGTGCACCAAGCCTTGGTGCCGCCCTGGACGCGCACGATGACACCGCCGCGCGTGGATGTGTGCCTGCACACGCATGCGCCGCCTGCGTTGACCACCACGGTCGCCCAGCGCCGGCTCGGGACCGCGCCGTCAATGGCCACCTCGACGCACGGCGCCTCGTGGTCGTGCCACGTCCGAGGGGCGGCGAATGCCCGCGGCGCGCTGGCGGCGCGCTCGCGCTCTGCAATGTCGGCGTCGTGTGTCTTGGGCTCAAAGCCGTCCTCCTCCTCCTCGTCGTCGTCCTCGTCACTGTCGACGATCCAAGCGTCGCGCACATCATAGGACATGCCCACGTCCCCAAGGTCCAGCGCCGCGTCCTTCTTCACCGCGTCCATCGCGTTGTTCTTGCTCCTCCTGCCCCTGGCGGGGCCTTGTGGGCCGCGCGCGAGCAGGACGCGGACAGGCGGCTGCGTGAAGCGCCAGTCGGCGTTGCCGGAGGCCGGACCGCCCGAGATGCGGAGCTCGGTGCCGCAGAAATCATGGAGCGTGACGCCGCCCTCGGCGTCGGTGAGCACGGTGCGCGGCGAGGCGGGTGCAGCGGACCCCGCGGCGAAGCGGGGCAGCACATGCAGGCCAGTCCGGGCGCAGGTCTCCACGACGACCGGGACACCAGGCCCGAGCGAGCGCCCGCTCGCGGAGGCGAGGCGCACGCGCACCTGGGCGGTGCGCGCCACGACGAGGTGCAGAAGCGCCGGGCCAGCCGGGTCGACGAGCACCTCGTGCGTTGGGGTGACAAGCGCCCAGCCCGGGTGGCGCACGGTGAAGTGCAGCAACGAATAGGGTTCGGCCTCCACGAAGGCGAGGTCCGGGTCGTCGGCGAGCACGGACATATCGTAGCCGCAGCTGTCGGTGCAGAGGAGGCTGGCCCCGTTGGGCGCATGCAAGTCATCGCGCACGCGCAGCAGCGAGCCATCGGCGGCATCCGTGACGACGAGGTGCACCCTGTGCAGTGGGCGCTCGAGGCCCGGTGCGAGGGCGGGCGGCGTCTCCACGAGCGCGCTGCGCAGCTCGCGGCCCAGGAGTGTCTGCACCCTGCGCAGCACGCCACGCACAGACGGAAAGCGGCCGCGGTGTACCTTGCTGAAGACCAGGTAGCTCGCGCCGGCCACCTCGAGCGTGATCTCGAAAGAACCCAGCACCGCCTTTTTCGGCGTCGGGTCACGCTGCACCGTCAGCGCAAGGGGGGCGTCGCTCAGCGGGCCGCCCTCCTCCTGCAGCCCCGCCAGCGCCGCACGCAGGTCTTCCCAGAGCGCCTCGTAGCGCGCTGGGTCATGCCGCGTGGACACCTGCCGCGCATTCCGGTTCGGCACCACGAGCCCACGCACCGTCACCGCCACGCCGCCCACCATTTGCGCACTTGACTTGAAGGCGAGGCGATGCCGTGAGGTGATGTCCGCAACGCGCTAGCTAGAGGCTCGCCTAGGCTCGGAAACCGCCAGTGGGCCCTCCGTGTGCGACATTTTGCGCACTTGAGGGAACCAAGGGCATTTGCTTGGTTGTCATGATCAGCATACCTTGCGCTGCGTGACGTAAGCGCGCGGCGCGGCGCGGCGCGGCGCGGCGCACTGCGTCTCTGCCACTCTGGCAGCATAAGATGGAGGCCCGAGAACCGCAAAGAATCGCAGGTCGACGTTGGCCTTGGCCGGCAGCGGCGCCGTCAGTCGCCCGGGCTTGCCGTGGTGGTGGCTGGTTGCGACAGCTGCAGCTGCGAGCTCAGCAAGCAGGAGCGGCCAGTTGGTTGTCGCGCCGTGGCTGTCGCCAGTCGCGGTTGTCGCCAGCCAGGCATCCTGAGAGCGCCTCAGAGCAGCCCAGAACCAGTGGTCCTTGCGATAAGCCGCCACCTGGCCACCGCACGCGGCGCGCACACCCGCTCGATCACTGATTCACTGCACTGCAGCAGCCAGCCTTGGGCCAACCCGGCGCTGGCAGCGAGCCGGGCACACTGCACGAGCAAGAGGCGAGGCGCGCGAGGCGGCGCGCGAGGTTTGAGGTTAGCAGTGAAATCAAGGCCCAGCGGCGGAGCCAGGCACTGGCAGGCTGGCCCGCCACAGCCAGGCCGAACTTGTTGCACGGCGCAAGAACCGCGCGATGGCCATTGACATGTGTGATGAGGCAAGACGCGAGGGAGCGATGGCATGCGCTTCTTGGCAACCTCCGCAACGGCGTGTTCTCGGAGGTAGTTCGTAGTCCCGCGTGCGCCGGCGTCGTCGTCGCGGCGGCGGTCATGCCCAGCTTCTCCTGCCTCGAGATCGCGGCGGCTTTCCCGAGCGCGCGCGGCGCCGTCAGTGCCCGTCACGAGCCGCCAGGCCTGGCGCGGCGCAGCCTCGCAGCCTCGCGCCGAGCGCGAGCGCGAGCCTGCCTGCCTGCCTGCGCGCGCCTCGGCCTCGGAGCGTCAGCACGCAGGCTCGCGCGTCATCCGGTGGTAGTGCAGCTGTGGGCCTTCACTTGTAGGAGTTGACGCACTGGTGCGCTGGCCAGCAGCGGCGCTGTGCCGGACTGGACGCACGCGTGAAAGGGCGGCGGCGGCACGAGGTCGGCGGCGCGCGTGGGATGGAGCAGGCGCTCGTCCAAGACTCCCTCCTCCAAGGCTTGGCTTGATTCTGGCTGAGCGAACAGGACCGAGCTCGGACTCGGAGGGGGTGGTAAAGTGCGGTGCAGTGGCGCAGGGGAGGATGTTGTTGCACAGCACGCTGAGCCGCGAAAGCGGATTTCCAAAAGTGGCGTAGCGTTAGGCGTAGGCGAGCGTAGAGGCGCGCACCTTGGCGCACGTGTGGCTGCGCGGCGCCGACGTCGGCGACGCCCCTCTGACCCCCACTGCGCAGCAGCAGAGGCAGTGGCTGGCAGCCACAGCGCGACGACTGACTTCCTTCCCACTGCCACTGCCACGTGAGCGAGCAGCGGCAGCCGCGAGGCGAGGCGGGGCGAGGCGCCGAGGCGAAGCAAACCTGCAACCAAAAACCAAACTCGAGACCAAACCAGAAGCAGCAGCAGCAGCCGCTCACACTCAACCTCTTTCAAGAAGATGTTCCGCCAGACCGTCGCTCGCGCCGCCCAGGCCGGCCGCCGCCAGATGTCCACCACGGCGGAGAAGTTCCCCCAGAAGGGCATGTCCGAGGGCGGCCACCTCAACGTCCTGCAGAAGGAGCCCCCCTTCATGGAGAAGTGGATGAACGCCAAGGCCTCCCCGGAGATCCTCCCCATTGTTGGCATCATCGGCTTCGCCCTCGGCCTCGCCGGCTACAAGATGTTCGTCGTCGACGGCATGAACAAGCCGTTCGTCAAGCGCCTGTAAAGTCTGGGACTTGCAGATCGCGGTAGATGTAGCAACACCCTTTACACATACACACATTTGAGCCCTGTACTGACCGAGCGAGGCAGATGATGGGAGGCGCAAGAGTCATGGAGACGCGAGAGTCATGGAGGCGCAAGAGTCATGTCGTTTTGCGAAAAGTGAGGTTCGCATTGCGTCGCACCGAGCCGCGGGAGCCGAGATGAGCCGAGTCTCGTCGCAGACTCGTCTCGTCTCTCTGACATCTCGTCTCGTCTCGGCTGAGAATGCCTCGGCTCGTGTCCTCACGGTTCGCAAGCGGGGCCGCCTTTTTCCATTTCAAATGGGCGGCACCGGACTTGCCCAGACTTGCCTCGGCTCGTGTGTCCTCACGGTTCGCAAGCGGGGCCGCCTTTTCCCATTTCAAATGGGCGGCACGACTGGGGGCTCTGCATTTTCTTCTTTCTTTCTTTCTTGTTTTTTGTTTTTTTCTTTCTTTTCATCAATCAAAAGCATCATCGTTAGATGGGAACAACAAGTGCAGGCTGTGGTTCGTCACGTCGCGATCAGCTCCGTCATCGTGGGGTGGTGGTTGGTTGGTTGGTCGAGGAGCAGAGAGCTCAGGCCTGCGAAGGAGTGGAGCGGATGCTGCGCTCCCGCTCCACCTTGGCCACGTCGGAGCGCTCCTTGGCGAGCGAGGAAAAGTAGTCGGTGTCCACGTCGTTGGTGACGTAGCAGCCGGAAAAGGTGGATCCTTCAAAGTTGCGAAGGTCGGGGTTGAGGGCGCGCACGCAGTCCTCGAGGTCCTCAATCTCCTGGAAGAGGACCCAGTCGCAGTTGAGAACCTCGGCGATCTCCTCGGTGGAGCGGTTGTGCGCGACGAGCTCGGTGACGGTGGGCAGGTCGATGCCGTAAATGTTGGGGTGGCGAATCTCCGGCGCGGCGGAGCAAAAGAAGACCTTGTTGGCGCCGGCGTCGCGCGCCATGGAGACGAGCTGCGTCGAGGTGGTGCCGCGCACGATGGAGTCGTCGACGAGGAGGACGTTGCGGCCCTCGAACTCGGCCCGGACGGTGTTGAGCTTGAGGCGCACGTTCTTCTTGCGCTGCGACTGCTCGGGCATGATGAAGGTGCGGCCAATGTAGCGGTTCTTGATGAAGCCCTCGCGGTAGGGAATGCCGAGGCGGGAGGCGAGCGCGAGCGCAGAGGTGCGGCTCGTGTCCGGGATGGGGATGACGACGTCAATGTGCTCGTCCGGGTGCTCGCGCTTGATCTTGTCGGCGAGCTTCTCGCCCATGAGCAGGCGCGACTCGTAGACGGAGACGCCGTTCATGATGGAGTCCGGGCGCGCAAAGTAGACGTACTCGAAGAGGCAGGGCACGACAGTGTTGCCGTCGCCCACGAGCTGCTGCGAGATGAGGCCGAGGTCGTCGCGCGGCTCGTTGGGCTTCATGGGCACGGCCAGCACGCACTCGCCGGGGCGCACGTCGCGCAGCATGTCAAAGCCCATCGTGTCCGAGGCCACCGACTCGGAGCTAAAGACGTAGTCGATGCCGCCCTCGAGCGTCTGGCTGCGGCGCGAGCCCACCATGACGGGGCGGATGCCCCACGGGTCGCGAAAGGCCAGCACGCCCACGTCGTGCACGAGCATCACCACCGAGTAGCCGCCGCGGCAGAGCTCCATGGTGCGCTTGACGGCCGCGAAGATGCAGGCCGGCTCCATCTTGGCCGTGCGCAGGCCGTCGCGCGAGTCCAGCTGCAGGCGCAGCTCCTCCGCGAAGACGTTCAGCAGGGCCTCGCTGTCGCTCTGCGTGTTGAGGTGGCGGTGCAGGCCGCGCACGTGGTCCTGCAGCTGGTTCTTGTTCGTCAGGTTTCCGTTGTGCGCCAGCGCCAGCCCGCACGGGTAGTTGTTGTACATGGGCTGCGCCTCGTCCGGCGACGTCGTGCGCCCGGCCGTCGGGTACCGGCAGTGCCCGATGCCGCAGTTGCCCTCCAGCTTGAGCATCTCGTCGTGCGTGAACACGTCGCGCACCATGCCCAGCCCGCGGCACTGGTTCAGCCGCGTCGAGTCGTCCATCGGCGACGAGCACGACGTCACGATGCCCGCCGCATCCTGCCCGCGGTGCTGCAGCACCGTCAGCCCGTCGAAGAGCGCCTGCCTGCAGTGCGCCGTCGTGTCCGCCAGCAGCAGCGCCAGGATCGCGCACATGGTCGCTCCGCTGCCTCCGCGCCGCCGCCGCCGCCGCCGCGCTCCTCCCCTCCCCGCGCCTTGCTCCTCCGCGCCGCCGCGCCGCCGCGCGCTCGCGCGCAGCCAACCGCGACTGCCTCCCCTCGCACTTGCGCGCGCGCCGCGCCGCTTGCGCCCACTTGCCGCCACTGCGCCTCCGCCCAACCGCCACTTCCGCTCCGCCTTCCCTCACTTGCCCCAGTCGCGTCCGGCCAAGTCGCGCGTGGTTGGTCCTGGCGACCTGAAGGCTGCGCTGCTGCGCTGCGCTGCGCTGCTGCGCTGCGCTGGGCTGCGCTGCGCTGCGCTCGCCGCGCTGCCCGAGGCTGGAAGCGCCGCGGCCGCGTCCTGGCTGCCGGTTCCTCGACTGCGCGCCGAGGCGGGACGCCGGTTTCGGGCCCCGGCGAGGCGACCGAGGGAGCCGGGCCTGGCTGAGAGGGGCGAGCGCCCGTGGCGCAGCGCCGCCGCCGCCGTTGGCGCGCCGTGGACTGGCCGCCCGGCCGGACCGCGCCAGCCAGCCACCGCGCGCGCAGTGCAGCGCAGGACGAGCGGACGGGTGCAGCGAGCCCCGCGAGGCCCACGGCGAGCTCCGGCCGGCGCCCTCCGAGCGAAATCCAAGCCGGAGTCGGATGCGGCGCCGCCGGCCTGCGCTGCACCACGGCGCAGTGTGCTTGTGGCTGCTTGTGCAGAAAGAGCACATCTTCACGGGCGACACGGGCTGCGCCAGGATCCAGACCTGGCTGTGCAGCGCGGCTGAGGCAGGCCTCCAACTTGTAGTCAAGACAAAAACCGCCCTGCCAGCTGCCGACGCGGACCGAATGAAGCGCGCCGCGCCGCCGCCCAGCTGCACGTGCAGCTAGCGAGCTCGCAATGCAATGCCTCGACTCGGATCCGGACCGCACCCGGAGGCGGCCTTTGCTCAACTAGCCTAGTAAGGTCAGTTCTCGCGCTCGAGCTTGCGCTTGCGTGCCCGGCAACCGATGGACCCGGGTCCTTCGCGCCGGGACGCGAGCCCGTTGCCGACGCTCGCCGACACTCGCCGACCCTGGACCAACGATACTAACTTACTACGCGCGGCCTCGCCGGCGCTCGCCGGCCGCGGCGCCACTGTGTAGCAGCACAACGCACTCACTGTGCAGTTGGCGGCCTTACCCGGAGAGGCGCACGGAATGCGATCAGGGAGGCAACGGCCGCCGTTGGCCCAAATGGGACGCGCCTCGAACCTCGGGCGAGCCCGAGGTGCTCGGAACGCGAGCGAGCACGCAGTGGCGCGCAGTGGCGACGCACGCAAACAGCCAGTCGGAGCCTGACTCGGAGGCGCCCTGACTCTGAGGCAACTGGGCAGTCGTAACGGCCGAGGCCGAGGGGTTGGCCGCGGCCCGGCATGACTGCTCTCTGAGAAAGAGGGAACGACGCAGACGCTGCCGCGCTTTGTGGGTCGGTCCGGATGTGCGGATCGAACCTCGAAGCAGAGCTCCCGGGCCTCGGCCGCCGGTGTCCGAATTGAGTCACAAGTGACACACTGGCACGTTGGCAGATGCCCGCGCGCTTGTATTGCTCCACGCGCAGAGCTCACAACTCATTCAAACTGCTTGATCCATTTTAATTTTTATACTTCCTCCACGAGCATCAATGCTCGTCATCGTCGCCCTCGGAAATGACGTCGAGATCATCCTCGCGCTCCTCATCACTGTCCACATACTCGATGTTCTCGCCACAGCTGCAGTTACCCATGCAGACCCCATCCAAGTCGACGTCGCCGCAATGGGCGCAGGCAGTGCTGCACTTCGCCACGCAGGCTTCGCGCTTCTTAATTTGGGTCAGCACGCGCCTCTGCATCGATTTGCGCTTCACAAAGTTCCGCACAATCATCTTGGCGTTGCTCCAGCGATTGTTGCGCTGAGCCCTCCGCCGCGTTTCGACCAGGCCGAAAATGCCGTGCGCTGCGCGCGCTCCGCGAGACGCAGCCTCGTGGGCCGCGTCAACCTCCCTGACTCGGACGATCGCCTCACCGGTCATGGTGTGCATTGACTCCCCTAGACGTGCATCTTGGATGAGCTCCGCAGAGACCTCCATCGTATCGATCGCGTGACCGATCGCGTCAAGGTAGAGAACAGCCTCTTCGTTGGAGAACTCCTCCGGAGGCCGCTGGAGCCGGGTGATGCCAGCCTCAAGCAGCGCCATCGACACCCGCACCTCTTGGTATTGCCGCGCCTGCGGGTCATGTTCGCTCGCGTCCCTGTTCCGCGTGAGAACTTCACTTGCGCTCCGGCGGTCCCGTGCCCGTCGCACACTGTTAGCTGCGCTGCCGCCGCTTCGCTGGAGGACGCCGCTAGCCTCAGAAGTGGCGTCCCTGGCTTGCTCCCGGGACTCCGAGACGACGACCATGGCAGGCCTTGAAGGCAGCTCATCGCGATCCCAGTTGCGCTCCGTGGCTACCACGAGGTGAAGCTCCCTGTCGCGCGACTCGGGGACCATCTCATCTTCCGTCTGGACGGTCTTGAAGGTCGCGTCCATGAAGTGGTATTCGTGGCTCGCCTCCTCCAGCTGAGTCAAAAAGGTGAGCTGGATCGAAAAGTTTCGTGACGGCACCAACACAGGGTCTTGCATCGGTACCAGCAGAGTGATCTTGTGCGCGCTCACCTCCATACGGTTCATGTCCTGAGGCAGGCTCCGCGCAATCACGGACGTGTCGAACTCGACCTCGCCTCGGCGCTGCTCTGGGATGGCGAGCTCCAGCAGGCAGACCTCGTTCGACCCGCTCACGTGGCGTGCCTTGGCGATCGTCCGTTCGTAGCCGCCAGCCTGGAGCGGGTCGCGGGTCCACAGGTTGCCAGTCGGGATCACGTCGAAGAGGTCTTTGAAGAAGGCCACCGCGCCCACCTGGTTGAGGATGGCGTACCCGTTCACGACCGTGGAAAGGAAGACGTGCCCGTCCTGAGGCACACCGCCCTGCGCCCTTTCCATGAGGACCCCATCCACCTCCTCCACATACTGCTTCAGCCGCGGAATGGCATCCCGGCGATCGTGCACATACCCGTCGCTAGTGATGTGCATGTGGAGTCGCCGGAGCGGCGCCCGGACCCTTTCGTCGATCAGGCGCTGCGCGAGGGCACTTTCGGCCTCCAGGAACAGGTCCAGCGCAGGAACCATGTTGGTGGACGCGCCAATCTCAATGTTCATCACCGCCTCGAGAATCTCCGCTCTCGACTCCTCCGTCAGCCGCACAAAGCCGTCGGTGATGGGGTGCGCCGTGGTTTCGAATTTGATCACGCACAGGAAGGACGTCTTGTGGACATCCTGTTGGAGGATCCACTCCTTGAAGCGCTCCTTCGAAGCATCCGCAAGCTGGATGCCGTTGTCCACGGTGGACATCGACCCGCTGAAATCCATGATCCACAAGCTTGCGCTCGCGGCCTCCACGTCGGGTCTCAGAAAGCGACTCCACGCGTAACTTACCGTCACTTTTCGCGTGCACGCGTTCATCGGGAGCTGGTAATCGCACGTCACCGCGAAGCGCTGCAGCAGCCCAGGCAGCGAGCCGTCTATCACCCTGCCATTCTCCATGTCACGCCGCGAGGCGATACCCTGCTCCGCTGGCATGATGCCCCTCCTCGTGGGCTGCGACTGCTCCGCGCGTCCCTTGCTCGCACCTGGCCTCCTTGATGAGCCCGCGATTCCTCTCTGCCGCTCGATCTGGCCGCCAGCGCTTGCCTCATCAACACTCGCCGGCGCCTCATCAACGCAGGCTACGCAGCGACTGGCCTGACTGTGAGAGCGCGTGAGAGCGAGTCGTCATGAATTCTCCTGAAGACTCGCACCACTGGCAGTACCCGAGTCCGCGCCCCCGACGCACCCACAGAAAATCACCTGGCGGCTCCAAACTGGTAGCAACCCACTGCTTGCACACGCCTTGCTTCCCTCGCTGCTGCGGGCAGCCTGCCCAGAAGCGCGCGGCGCTGTGTGGCGCCTGGCGGACAACTTGAAGTTTTAATCTGGGTAGACTGGCACGGCCGGTCGAGATGGGCGGGCTGGCCTGGCTGCGCAGGCCGGCACCCGAACCGACCCGGCGGCAACGCGAGCGGCGAGCGCAACTCGGTCTGCCGCGTCCGGCTCCGACTCGGAGTCGGAGTCCGTCTGTCCGAGTCCGAGTCACAGTGGCCAGTGGCAGTCATCGTCGTGATTCGTCGCCGACTCGCCGCACCTTGCAGTGTGGTTGGTCCGCAGGCGGCGTGCGTTGGCAGCAAGCTGCAGCGCAGCAGCAGTACTGAACTGGCACGCGCCGTGGCTCACTGTCAGGACCGCACGCGCTAGGCCTAGGCCTACATCGGCGCAGGCTCTGGCGTCGACTGGCCAGCCACAGCACCCGCTGGTACCCCTGGCCCTGGCCTCCGAAGATCCAAGCAGAACCGGGCCGCCCGTCGGCCGCCGAGCTTGACGGCTTCGAAGTGCCGCGCATGCGCTGGCGCGGCATGGACCGGCCAGCGGCTGCGCGGGATCCAAGGGAGTCCAACGAGCTCCCAAATGACACGAGCGGGCCGGTCACAGGACTTGCCGCCACAACGCTAAATCATGCAGCCAGTCCATCCGGCGGGCCTTGGCCTCGGCCTCGGCCCGGAGGACCATCCATACCCGGCAGGCAGGCGTGACATTCTGCGAGCGGTCTGAGATAAACAACATGAAGCAACAGGCAAAATGTGTTTACGGGCTTTCCAACTCGTCGTCCTCACCTTCTTCGTCGCTGCTCTCAAAGCTATCATCAACTTTCGGCTTGGACTTGTCGGAATATACGAGATTGTCGCCACAGGGGCAGTTGCCGAGACAGTCGCCGTGTTCATCTCGATCTCCGCAGCCTCCACAGCTTTGTTCGCACTCGCAGGCCTCCTTGCGCTGGTCCGGATCCTGTCGCGCGAAGTACGTGAGCACGTGGATGCGCGTCGACTCGCGCGCGAGCTTCACGTGGTCCGTGAGCACCGCTTTAACGGTGCTAAATCTTTTGCTCGCGCTACGCCGCATGGAGACGAACTGAATGAGACCTGCAGGCACCGGTTTGTACCTGTAAGTGTCAGGACCTCGCAAGGTCGCCTCCAGACCTGCCTTAGAAGCGATGTCAGGAGGGACCTCCTTGAGTTCAATAGCATGGCGCACGCGGTTGAGGAGGATGGCCGCGTCCGCGTTCGTGAGCTTGTTTTCTCCCTTGGTGGGCCTCTCCAGCTCCTTGACCACGAACTCGAGCAGTCCGATCACAATTTGGACTTCTTGATGCGGGTCCCAAGATGGCCCTCGCGATCCCTGTCGACTGCCGCCCGACTCTGGGGTCAAGCTCCTGAGGTCCGACCTGCGATTCTGAGCGCTTTCTCTCGTGCTCTGCGTCGCCTCAAGGCGGTTGAGCTGGCGCTGAACCTGACCAGGCTCTTGACCAGGAATCTCGTACAGCAAGTCCTCAGCGTCACGAAGGTCTCGCGCGGAGTCCCGACTGCCGCTGGTGGCAGTGATGGCAGGATCCACATGTGCCGGCTGCGACGCAGTTCCACTGCGGCTCGAGAACAAGTCGAGCTGGAGGACGTTCTCGTTTGGCTCTTCCATCAGGTTCCGAATGACCCGGAGCGACGCTGTCATGATCTGGTACTCTTCTTCTGGCTCAGCAAGGTCGCTGGTGCGCCGCACGGGGACGGCAACGCGGTAGGGACGTCCACCCTCGCCCATGTAGAGTGCCACCTTGCATGTATGCTCACTGCACTCGAAGATCTCCATCACGTCGCTCAGAAACGGATTCTCCGAGAAATCAAAGACGAGCTCGTCGCGGCGGTCCGCAGGTATGGACAACTCCATGACGCAGATTGCGCCGGAGCCATCTACATGACGAGCTTCGTGCATGGCCTCATCCTCTCCTTCTGCAAAATGGAGCATGCCGATGGCGCCATTCTTGTAGAGACTCCGAAAGAAGTCGACCGCCATGGCGTAGTCGTGGATGCTGTTCTTGTCGTCCGAGTAGTGGATGACGTAGCTGTTGATGAATGCCGAAAGGAAAACATGGGACGTTCCCTCGGCAGGGTTGTCCAAGTGCGTCAGTCGACCCTTGAGCATACCATGCACCTCCTCAACATAGTCTTGGAGCCTGGGGGCGGCCTGCTCGCGATCATGCACCATGCCGTCACTGGTAATGTGCATGTGGAGTCGCCCAGGGGCACGGCTCGGGTCCGTGGCAAAGCGCTCTGCGAGCTTGGCCTCGAACTGTTGAAACATGTCGAGCGCCGGCACCATGTGGGTTGGGCCACCGCCAACCCTGGCGCCTTCGACAGAGCTGATGATGTCTGCCTTTGAGCTCCGCGTTAACTTCACGAAGCCGTCGCGTGTGAGGGGCTCCGCGGTGTCCACAAACTTGATAACGCAAATGTAGACATCCTTGTTCAGGTCCAGCGTGTCGATCCACTCCGTGAAGCGTTCCTTCGACTCCTGCACGTACTTGAGGGTGGGACGGTTGTAGTCTCCATCCTCGAAGGGCCCGTTCATGGAGCCGCTGAAGTCCATGATCCACAGGTGCGCCTCGGCCACATGCGTCGGAGATCTCTCTGTGGAATACTCGATCTGAACCTCGTCCAGTCGCGCAGCCTGAGGGTCTTGTCCCTGCGAGCCGCCCCCATATCGAGTGCTTCTCGCCAGTGGTAGCTGCTTCGCGCAGGTCAGCGCGAACTTCTTCAGCACGCCCGGCACTCGCCCGCTCACCCTGTTGATGATGGCCATGGTTGCCTGCACCTCAGCGATTGGGTTTTGCCTGGCCGCCCGTGGGCTAGCCACCGCATTGCAGAGCTACCAATGCGTGCAGGGGTGTGTATCTCAGTAAGTTAGGCCTTGCGTCCACGGTGCCAGTGGCCGCTTCAAGTTCATCGTGCAGGCTGCAAATTAAGCTTATAGTTGGTCGTCGCCAGCCTGCAGTCGTCGCAAGGCCACAAAGTTACCAGGCCTGTTCATGTTGCCTGCGCAAAGCCACAGCCGCCGCGCCGCATGCGATCCTGGCCCGAGTGCGGCCGCCGGAAACTCACGCGATGATGCAGCATCCGCGATCGATCACGACTGATCGACTCGAATCAATGGCAGCAGCCAGGCTGCAGCCTGCAGTGCACTGCCAGTGGGCGGCCGGCCCGGCCGGGCCGCCCAAGACACTCTCTAGGGACGGAGCCTGGCTGCAGGCTGGCTGCAGGCGCCTGCAGTGCAGGCTCGCAAGCCTGCCGCAGATGCCCCGGGCAGCGATCAGGCGGTAGTACTGGCTCAGTAGCGGTCAAGCACTGGCCCACGTCGGCGGCCGCCGCCCGGATCCGCACGCCGACTCGGAATGCGCGCGCCGCCAACAGACCGTGACTCGGACTCGGACTCGGCCAGAGTCAGGCGCCCATGACTTGAAGTGCTGCGGCCTGGGCCGCCTGGCGCGTGCCAGCATCAGCTGTGGGCCCGCCACGCAAATCGAAAACTTCCTCAAGTAGCCGACTGGCAACAGGACCAGGCAACTGCGTCGCAAGGCTGTGGGGCACGCGCCGCCTCGCGGAGTTGCGCAAGGCTGAGCCGCAAGTGACGGCTACGAGCCTACGACGCAGCTGCCGTCGCTTCCTCGAAGCCGCGCTGCGTCTCTGACTCGGAGAGTTGTGTTGGTGTGCGAGTCGATGCGACGGCCTGCAAGTTGGCGGGTCCTGTGGCGGTCTGTCCGAGTTGCACTGCCAGCCTGCCAGTGCCCTTCCGTGAACTTGAATGACGACATGAGCAGTGCTCTCTCTGATCAGAGAGTCTGCCAGACCCTTTTCTGCTCGGTCATCCGGGCCTCGGTGGCTCCCGCGCGCGCTGCGCGGCAACGCGCGTGCGGAGCGCCTCACGGTGACACGAGGGGTTGCAGGCGGCCGACGGGGTCGGGCTAAGAAGGACAAGCGAGGCTGGCGTCGCACAGCGCGTACCACTCGCGCGGCGCGCCTGTCTCGGGCGCCAGCGAAACACGCTCTGGAGACGTCGTTCGCACCACGCTCCCTTCCTCGCCAACATGGCGGCGACCTTGGGCAAGACAGCAGTGAGCGTGGACGAGGCGATCGCCCTGCTCAGGGGCGGCGTGGAGAAGCTCGCGCTTAAGCTCGAGGAGATCAGCGACGAGCAGGTCGAGGCATTCGCCTCTGCCGTCAAGGAGAGCACGGCGCTGACGCATCTCAGCTTCGGCGCCGTCAAGATCAACGGCGCCGCGGTCGCGCACGTGGCCGATGCGCTCGCGAGCCATCCATCGCTCAAGTGGCTCAACATGGTGTCCTGCAAGATCGGTGACCGTGGCGCGTACGAGCTCGCCAAAGGCATCAAGAAAAACCGCAGCCTGCAGGTGTTGCACCTCCAGTACAACAACATCAAAGACCGCGGCGCCATCAAGCTCGCCGCTGCGCTCACGCAGAACCCCAACCTGAGTGAGGTCTACCTGACAATGAACAAGATTGGCGAAGGGGGCGCGGAGAAGCTCGCGGACGCTCTGGAAAAGGCAGAGGCTCGGCTGCACGAGCTCGACCTGGCGATGAACGAGAGTATCTCGGCAAGCGTCCTGAGCCGCATCAAGGCGCGGCTGGACAGCAACATGAGAACCAAGTGGTCCGCCCGCGCGCGCTCGGCCGTCGACTACGACAAGAAGGTGCACTGGGGGCACGCCAAGCTGATGTTCATCGGCAATGGCGGCACCGGCAAGACATCAACCATCAACACGCTCCTGGACCTGCCGTTCAATCCGGAACACGTGTCCACCATCGGCATCGACCTTGAGTTGACGCACTCTCGAAATTGGACGCCGCAGCAAGATAAGGAAACGATCCCGAATCTTCGTGAGCACCTCTCCAGAGGCGTGGAAGTGCGCGTCCCAGACCCGGAGTTCGAGCAGTCGAGCAAGCCAGGCACGCCAAGACAGCCGTCCACGCTGCCGCCTGAACTGAAGAGAGAATCGGAGGTCCCAGAAGAGGCGACCACTGACACACAGGCGAAACAGCAGAGCGTCCAACCCACGAAGCTGGAGCATGATGAAGTGGCTGAAGCGTACGACTGGGAAATCGTAGCCCGAATCCACAGCGAGGGTGACAAGGTCAACGATCAGGTCACCTTCACCATCTGGGATTACGGTGGCCAGGAGGTGTTCTACGCGCTGCACCATCTCTTCTTGACGCGTTACGGCGTCTACGTCCTGGCCTTCGACATGCGCGAGGTGCTAGGCAAGGGCGTGCTCGAGGGAAGTTCCACGGAGGACGAGCCCACCGAGGACGAGCGCGTCACCGCCACCCGAAAGCAGGCGCTGGAGACCCTTCGCTTCTGGCTGGATTCGATTAGCCTCCACGCACCGGAAGCGAGTGTCGTTCTGGTCGGGACCTTTCTGGACCAGGTGCCAAGCAAGGACGAGCATACAAAGATTCAAAAGATCCTTCTCACGGACCTCATTGAGGACTACCTGAGGGAGACCGTTGGCGTGAGTAGGCCGGACATCCTACGAAACGAGGAAGAGGAGCTGTACTTCTTCCCCATCGACAACTCGGACCGCACGGGAGCGGACGGCCGCGTCGATCGCCTGCGGGCACTGCTGGTCGAGGCCGTCACGGACAAGGACTTTGTCAAGATGGAGGTGTCACTGCGCTGGACGCTCTGCGTGAACAAGCTGCGGCGTGAGGTTTTGCCTCACCGGCCGTACTTGGAACTAGATGACGAAGCATTGTCGAACGCTCGCGAGGACTGTGGACTTCGAAAGGACGACTTTGAGGAGATGCTCAAGTTCATGCACGAGGTGGGCGTGCTGATCTACCTCTGGAGGGTCGAGGAACTCCGTCAAATCGTGGTGATTCGGCCACAGTGGCTGCTTGAGAAGCTGTCTCGCGTGATCTGCGACCGTCTGCACATGGAAGTGCACCAAGAGAGGCTTTTCTTCGGTCAGAAACTCCCCTCCAAGCTGGAGAAAGAGTTCATGAAGCTCAGGGACCGAGGTGTGGCTTCGAGGCCGCTGTACACGTGGCTCTGGTCGAATGTGCCGGGTGGCGAGCCGAACAAGGACCCGGTCGCGCAGGAGTACCTGGTGAACCTGATGCAGTCCATGCTGCTGGCCAGCCCAAGCCCCGGGATTGGCGACAAAGTCGATGACAAGGATGCTCTGCTGGTGCCCAGCCTGCTCAGGACTGCAAGCACCGAGGATCTCGAGCAACAGCGGCTCGATCTGCGTGCAAGCATTGAAAATGGCCAGGAGGCGGTGGCGTTCATTGAGTTTGCAATTCTGCCGAGGGGCGTCTTCCAGCGCGTTGTCTCGGATTTCGTGCAAGCACTCCGCGGGCAGGTCAAGGTCCGTACGGTCTTCACGAACGCCATGCGCATCAAGTTTGGCTCCGTCGAGACCATGTGCGAGGCAGACAGCAAACGCATCATCCTTCGATTCGTGCCTCTCGACGGGCAGCCGTTGACCAACCACGTCCAGCTGCTCGAAAGGGGGGTCCAACGGATCGACGCAGAATTCATGAAGGGGAAGCTCAAGCCGTGCCTTGTCCTTAGCTCGGACGGCACGGATGTGCCCGGCAAGTGCGCGACTTTCAGTGATCTTGCGAAGGAGGCCACCGGCTCAAGCGTCGAGTCTCGCGACAAGACCAGCAGCATCCGCATTCCCGTTGCAAAGTTTAAGGTCTTCACGGCTATGCGACAGGAGGCAAATGAAGTACGCACGGACATTGCCCGGGGCGTCGAACGTGCTAACGCCTCCAGCGACGACAGCAACGTCACTGAGGGAAAAGTTCTCTCTTCCAGTATTGTCGGGAGCCGGCCCTTCGATGTTTTCCTCTCTCACTCATGGGGCGAAGGCCTCGAGACGCACAGGCTCGTCAAAGAGGTTGCCAATAAACTCAAGACGGTGCACAATATAAAGTGCTGGCTCGACGAGGAGCAGGTCCGTGGCGATGTTATGACGGCTATGGCGAGGGGGATCGATATGTCAAAAGCCAGCGTCATCTTCGTCTCGAGGGAGTACATGAGAAAGGTGAACATTCCCGATGGCGAAAACAGCAATTGTCGGGACGAGTTCCGCTACATCCATAAGAGGCACAAGGTTGCACGCATGATCCCTTGTGTGCTGGAGGCCTACATGAGCAATACGGACGTGTGGGAGGGACCCTTTGGCTTTTGCTTCACTGGCAGTCCGCTCTACACCAGCATGTGGAGGGATGGCCAGGCGAGGACGGACGCCATTGAGCGACTTGCAAATCGCATCAAGGAAGTCATCACGCCAACGCAATAATCTTTGGCCCACAAACTATTTGACCTACGTATCTTTGACCTTCGTAACGACCAGTGTCTCTGCCTTGCGTCCTTGGCGAGGCCCCCAGTCTCCTGGCGCACATCTCTCTCGCCTGACGAGGCCTCATGCTCAGGCTCCAAATCGATAAAGATGTTGTGCGCCGATCGCTTGAGCAGGGCTGGAGCCAGCACACGCTAGCTCGCTTGACGCTTCGGCGCCTCCGCGCCCGGTGCTCCTGTTGTACGCGCTGCAACGGCTTGTGTCGACATGGTCTCGTGCGACGGTTAGGGGCTGGCTCGCGCTCTGAGCCTCTCGCGCTGTGCGCGGCAGAAGGAGCCGTTGCGGCGATAGACCTGCCGCCTCAGCCTTGCCTTGCGGGAATTTGGACGGAGCCGGGCGCTCCTACCTTTCCTTCCCACGGAAGTTTCACCAGGCCGTGTCTGTTCGCCGTGCCGTTTCCGAGAGCCTGGTTTGCGGCGCAAGGCTCAGAAGCGCCTTCCCCTGCCGGGCCTGCCTGGCCCGGTCAAGGTGAGGCAGGATGGTGGCTCGGACGGAAAGTGGCTCCGAGGAGGCGGGCGAGTAAGCGGGACAGAACAGGCCAAGGCGGGCAGTGCCCGTGCCCGTGTTAGTGCCAGTGTGAATCGTTTGGCGAATCATGAGCTCCTGTGGTCGGATGCCGGGTTCTGCGAGCGAGCAGAATCGGAATCGCGGGACTGCCATTCGCGACGCGCAGGGCGCTCAGGACGCGCCGCGCGACGCGCAAGGGGCGCACCATGTGCGAGTCGCGCTGGCCGATGGGACCGTGCTCTGGCCATGGCACGTGCGACGAGGCGACGGGCTCCTGCACGTGTGAGGCGGGTTTCCTGTCCTCCGGCGACTTCTTTTTGCACGAGGGCAGAGACTGCGCAGTGCCCGAGACCGCCTTGCATGCCGAGTTGCTCTTGACGCTGGCCATTTCCGTGCTGAACGTGCTCATGCGCGTCCGAGAGCTGCTACGTGCGCGGATTCTGGTGACTGCTTTCCGCGGGCGCGGGCCCAATCCATTCTTGCGGACGTACAAGTACCATGCTTTGGGTCTGCTCACGAGCAGCGTCATCCTGGCCTGCAACTACATGTTCTGGCGCCTACGCGAGAGACGTGTAGGCGAAGATGCGCTCAAGACAGCAACGCTAACGGCGGGTGGTGTCATCTGGGCGTATCTCATCTACGTGCTCAGATTCTTCACGCGCAACAACGAGATCTTCGCCAGCAGGGTCGCCAGGCGCATAAGCTACAGCGTCGGCGGGAGCAAGAGCTGCCGCTCGGTCGTGAGGGCACCGAGCAGGACCTTTGCGGGAGCGCAGCGCGTCGGCGAGCCTCTCGTCACCTTGGGTGCCTGTTGCATTCACATCATCGCGCCCTGGGGCCTCTACCTATGGCCGGCTACCGGATGGGAGCTTGTGGCGGCCGGGTCCTTCATGTTCACGACGATGCTCGCCGGATTCTTGCTCGCCATCGCGCTGCGCTCCTTCGCCAACGTCCTTGGCCAGGCGCTCACATCAAGTACCTCGCTTCCTGCTCACGACCGAGCCAAAGTGGCGCGCGTACGCGCCAACGCCATCTTCGGCAAGCGCATGGCGCTCAGCATTGCCGTGTCCAGCTTCGTCTACAATATGGCGCTTTGCGCGTGGCCCTGGCTCCGCAACTTTGGAATTCTTCAAGTTGCCTTTGGCAGCGCTGGTGCCACCGTTGCCGAGGGCGTCACGTGCCAGATCGGCCGCATGGCCACGGATCGTCAGCTCAAGCGCGCCCGTACCCGCGCGCCCGGCGCCAGCTCCTCCTTCATCCTGTGCAGGCAGGATCTGACGATGGACTCCAACACCTCTTCAATCGCGCCTGACCGAATTCTATCTCGTACTCCCTCGGTGACCAGCTACCAGCTATACGCTGCCGTCTCAGCCTCTGTGGCCCCAGCACCGCTGGCTGAAAAGTCCAGGTCCGTCGGGACGTCTTCTTCATCTTCCGTGACCGACCTGTCGCTCCAGAGCCAAGTGGCGCAGCTTGAATGGAGACGATCCACAAGACGCTTAATGCTGACACCCGAATACAACGACGCGCCTGCTGTCTTGCGAGCTGAAGGCTGGCGCCACCACGGCGAGCCCGCCCGCAAACCCTCGCACCCGGTTCTCCAAGGCCGTAGCGCGAGCCAGCGATTTCTTCCTCACAAACAAGAGTGCGGCGTGCGCCGTACGCACAGTAGTGGCGGAAGCTAAAACGCTTACTGAAAAATACATTTTGATTGTGCCAGTGACGAGGAAGGAAACGCGGAAACTGATTGGAGGTCGAGGTCATCACTGCAAGGCCTTTGCCCCCGCTCCATGCTCCGTGCTGTGTCCTGGGGCCTTCCGACTTTGCGCGGCGCTGCAACCGCGCAACGGCTTGTGTCGACATGGGGCTGCAGTGGCTCGCGCTTTCGCGCTGGCTGGTGCTGTTGCGCGGGTGCGCGGCCGTAGGAGCCGTTGCGGCGAGAGAGAAGCGAGCCACTTTCGCGGTTCCGACTTTCCGCTGCCTATGACTGGGAAGTCGGCTGGTTCAAGTTCACGGAGCCGTCGCCCGGAGGTCACGGCCTCATCAGTGGGAAGGCGGCCCGGACTCGGACGGGCACACAGAAGAAAAATAACGACGGGGAGGAGGAGGGTTGTCCAGCCGCCACGAGTCGTATCGGTGACGCACATGGAGTAGATCGCTCTCTTCGTTTTGTTGGCAAGTAGATGCCGACGTCGTGCGCGGCGCGCTGGCCCTTTGAGGCGTGCTCGGGCCACGGCTCGTGCGTGGCGGGCTCGTGCGCGTGCGAGGATGCGTACCTGTCGGGTGGGGACTTTGAGCTGAGCGAGAGCCAGGATTGCGTGGTGCCGCGGCTGCTGTTGCACGTCATCTTGGTTGGTACGCTGGCGCAGGCGGCGGTACAGTTCGCGCTACGGCTGCACGAGGTGCGGCGCATGCAGACGCTCAAGACGCGCTTCCGCGGCAAGGGCGTGAACCCGTTTGTGCGCACGCACAAGTACCACGTGCTGGGACTGCTGACAAGCGGCGGCGTCCTGGCGAACGCGGCTGGCTACTGGGCGCTGCGCGACGCCAAGGTGGGCGAGGACCCGCTCAAGACGGCTATGCACACGTTTGGTGGACTCAGCTTCTGGCCGTACGTCTTCGTGGTGACGCACTTCTTTTTGGACAACATGGTGGCCATCGCGGACGTGACGATGCTTCGTACCAATGCGGCCATTGAGCGCGTGCGGCGCTACGCCTCGCCGCTTACGAGCGTGGGCGCCGTGGTGCTCCACGTTGTGACGCCCTGGGGGCTCTACCTGTGGCCAGCCTACGAGGACCTTTGGCAGGTTCTTCTGGCCTCGTCTATGATCTACACCATCGCTGTGGCGGTGTACTTTGTCGTGCAGGCGTTGCAGGGCTTCGAGAGCAGCCTGCAGGGCTCGCTGTCAAGCTTGGCGTCCTTGTCCACGGCGGACCGCGCGCGCGTGCAGCACCTCATTGCGAATGCGCGCCTTGGCCGTCGCGCGGCGGTCTGCATCGCGGTCGTCAACGTTGGCTTCAACGTGGCCATCCTCGCCTGGCCTTGGTTGCGTGGCTTCATCGTGCTGCACGTGGCACTCTGCAGCGGGAGCGCCTGCGCGGCGGAGGGAATCACCTGCCAGATTGGCCGCCTCGTCACGGCGCGGGCCGTGGCCCGGCAGCTCCGTACCATCTCGGCCACAAGCTACTCTCGCACGCGCACCTACCGCACGGGGCTCGTCGCAACGATCTGGAATCGAGGCGCCACTGGCAGCGCCGCCGCGTCGGCGCACACGGCCTCCAGCTCCGTGGCGCCGGTCTCGGTCACTCCAGCGAGCTCAACACCCGTCCTCAGCATCAGCGACGCGCCAGCAGAAACAAACTTATTGGAAGGATCATGATCAATAGATGAAGGCACAAACGGCTCGAGCTCCAAGGAGGAGTGACTGCGTGAGCACAGCTCGGCTCAGCTTTTAGCCTTGCCTTGACTCGGACTCCCCAGAGAGGGTCAGCGCGAGAGGGCGTCGAGGTCGACTTCCGGGATGAAGTCGTCCTCGTCTACGGGGTGGGCGCCCGTGACCTTGGGCGTGAAAATGGGCACGCCGTACGCACCGCGCGTCATGCTGTAGCGCACGGAAAGGCGCTCCCATCGCAGCGGGGCGCCACGCTGGCGCCAGAACTTGCCCATCTTGTCGCGCAGCGCCCACGTGCGGTTCGCCTTGGCTTCAACGGCGCGGCGCCGGTCCTGCACGGCCTTCTCCTCGGCACTGAGTCTCTCGCTGCGGTAGCCATTTAGGATGCCGCGCACAGCGGCTTGGTTGCCCAGGTTCCGCTCCAGCTCGAGGCCGACCTGCTCCGCGCGCTCAAAGGCCTCCTTGATGCTATCAACGCTGCCAGGGGGCACGCGCAGATCCGCGGGCAGCATGCTCTGCACCTGCTCCACGTCCTCGGCTTGGTTGCCGTGATTCACGAAGCTGACAATGGCCATGAGGTCCTTGGCGTCCTCGCGCGCGTCCTCGTTGCCGCGCGGCCCGCTCAGCATCGACTCTTGGTACAGCTTGGACGCCGCCGCCACCTGGCGCTGAGTAAAGTTCAAATCAGCCACAGCCGCCACGTCACTCAACAGCTGGAAGGGCGCCGCATAGCGCAGGGTCTGCATCATCTCCGTCGTGCCCTCGTCGCACAGCAGGTTGTACGCGTACGACTTCTTGAACTCATCGTCCGAGAAGTCCCAGTAGCAAAGCCACGTGCGCTTGATGCCGAAGCGCTCGATGCGCTTGTTCTGCCGGTCCAGCACGTCACGGTGCGCCTTCTCCAGCGCCGGCCAGGTCAACTGCTGGACGGCCGCGCGCGCCGTCGGGTGCGCGCCGCCTGCGCATCCTTGGCACGGCGATGTGCTTGTAATGTAGTGCTTGAGCCCGGCGCGCAGCTCGTCCTCGCCGATGGCTCCGTGCTCGCGCGCCGACCGCAGGTTCCTCTCCATGGTTCCGAGCCAAACGAAGGTTCGATAAAGCCAAAATTTGACCGAGCTGCGCCCGCTTGCCAGCGTTTGGGTTTTGTTGGCTCGCCAGCCTCTGCCTCGCGGCCAGGAGGCAGCGGCCCCGCCGGGGGAGCGTCGGAGTTAGACGGGCGCGCGCCGCCTCGCTCAGCTTGTCGAGGCAGAGTCACGCGCGCGCTGAGAGCGCTGCTAGAGCGCTGAGAGCACGCACAACCATTCATCATGGCATCACGACCCACGGGAGAACACCGCTTGCACTTTTACAGCAACTGGCGGTCCGCGCGCGTCGCGCGGAGCCTGGCCGGGCGCGACTGCGACTTGCTCCAAGTTGCTCGTACCCTTACCACCGTGACTGTGACGGTCCTCGCTGGTGGCCGGGACAAGGATGTCCGGCCGCTGACTCGCGACGCTGGGCTGGAAACCTCTGCAAGCCTTTGCGCGCGAGCGACCCGGAGCGAGAGATAGACGTGGAGCACGGGGCAGGTCTCGCGGAGCCGCTCGTACCTCCACCGTTGCCCGTTGCGGCTGTCGCCGTCGGCGAAGGACCCGTTCGAGCTTTGCGCGGCGTGGCCAACGCTGCACGGCGGCCTTGAGCCTGAGCTGAGCTGCTGAGGTGCCTCCCGTGCACACGAGCGTCCGCGAGCGCGCGCGAGTCCAAGCCCTGCCAGTGCAGATTCATTGTCGCCCGCCTCGCCGCCCAGCGCGGATTTGTCGTGCGTGGTCGTCGTCTTGCTGCTCTTGCTGCTTGTCGAGTACGTTCTCGTCGTGGGTGCCTGGGACCAGCAGCGCGTGGCGCTCGTGGGCGCGCAGATCGCGCGCGAGTCTGGCGGACCGCATTGTGACAGTGAGCGCGGACGAGGGCGGTCTATGCTCGCTGGCTGGGACGCCACGGTTCGTGCGTCGAGCGACTCGAGCCCCGGCGTTGTACGTGCCGACGCGGGAGACCACGCGCGATGCGCGCCGCTATGACCGCGAGCACTGCAAGGTCAGCTGTACGGAGGAGCTCGGAACTACGCCGCACAAGCATGGAACCGAACGTGGAAATGCCGCTGTCACAAGCGACGACTCGGCCTGCTTCGCGCCGCACTGGTGATGGATGGCTCAGGCTTTCGCCGCCGCCGTGGCACGTCTTGGCAGCGCATTGCGCGCACGTGGCCATTCAATCAATCAGTGACGTCTACGTCGCCGGCTGTCCTGCGCCGTTTGCTCTCCTATTGCGAACGGTCTCGGGGCTCGCTGCCGTCGCTGGCTGAAGCTTCTTTCTTCCTGCGCGTGAGTCACGCTGTGAGTTCGCTCGCTCGGCTTCGCTCGGCTCGCTCGCTTCGGGTTCTTGTTCACGGCATCTTGATCGCCGAGTGACGTACAGGATGACTTCCTTGAGGCTTGAGCCACGTGACTTCGGCGCCATGGAGAGCTTGCTGCCAGCTCTGCTGCAGATAGCTAGCTAGTCTGGCTGCCCGCTGGCCTCCTCGCTCGCCCGCCCGCCCCGGAGGCGTCGCAGACAGAGCTCTTGACGTCGAGCTTTCGCGGGGTTTTGCGCACGCGCTCGCTGGCACTCACCGTGGCCGCGCAAGGCTGCTGTGACTGACGGCGGGTGCAAGACACACGAGAGGCCTCGGACGTCACGAACTCAAGACGAACTTGTCTTGTTCGCTTGTTCACTTCTTGAGTTTAGTGATGAGGCCCGGGCTCCGCCGCCACTCCGAGCCCAGGGGCTCGCAGAACTTCATCACGAGGTCGGTCGGCCGCGTCGCGTCGCGTCGCGTCGCGTGCAGTCGTCCTCTGCGCCGCCGTCGTCGCGCTGGCCTCGCCGTCGTCGTACTCGTCGTCGTGCTGTCGTTCGTGGTCGTGGACGCCGCCATGGCGCAGCGCGTGGCGCTCGTGACGGGCGTGACCGGGTACGTGGGCGCGCACGTGGCGCGCGAGCTGCTGGAGGCCGGGTACCGCGTGCGGGGCACGGTGCGCGACGCGAGTAGGTCGGCGACGCACCTGGATGCGTGGAAGGCAAGCGGCGAGGCCTTTGAGGTGGTGCAGGCCGACCTGAGCTCCGACGAGGGCTGGGAGGCGGCCTGCGCGGGCTGTGACGTGGTGGCGCACGTGGCGAGCCCGTTCTTTCTGGGCTGCAAGCCGGAGGAGGCGGAGGAGAAGCTGTACAAGCCGGCGCGAGAGGGCACGCTGCGCGTGCTGCGCGCAGCCAAGGACGCCGGCACGGTCAAGCACGTGGCGCTCACGAGCTCCATGGCGGCCATCATGGGGGGCCACTCCACGGAGGAGCTCGAGGCCGAGCCGGAAAGCCTCTGGACCGACGAGGCCACTGCCGAGCCGTATCCGCGGTCCAAGACGATGGCGGAGCGCGCTGCGTGGAAGTTCGTCGAGGACAATCCGGACTGCTTCACGCTTTCGGTCATCAATCCTGGCTTCATCATTGGGCCGCCGCTGTCGGCGGCCAATGCCACGAGCCACGAGGTCATCTGCCGCTTTGTCATGCGCAAGATGCCGGGTGTGCCTGCCCTGGAGATGGGCTGCGTCGACGTTCGCGACGTGGCACGCGCACACCGCCTGGCGCTCGAGACACCCGCGGCCGCCGGCCAGCGCTACGCCATGGTGGCCGGCGTCATGTCAATGAGCGAGATGACGCGCGTGCTTGCCGACGATCTGCGCCAGTACGGCTACAAGCCGCCCACCAGGACGCTTCCGTACCCGCTGCTCTGGTTCGTCAGCTTTTTCGACTCTGGCGTCGCCTCCGTCCTCCCGCGTGTCGGCAAGCGCGCTGCACGTACCAGCCACGCCAAGGCCGAGAAGGACCTCGGCCTCCAGTTCATCGACATGCACGAGAGCATCCGCGATCACGCTCGCGCTTGCATCCGCCTTGGCACTCCTGGTTTCGTCAAGACTGACAAGTTCCCTGCGGAGTAGTTTTCAGAATAGCAAACGATCGGTGACGACGCGAAAAGCGCGTGCTCTGCACATCATGGGCCTTTGCACGACCAAGTTGGCACTGGCAAAAAAGCCGCGACGCACGTGGCCCATTTGCTGCTGCGGTGGGCAATACATGCAGACGTGACTGCCAGCACTGGCTGCGGGCGTGACGCAGCTTGTCGACGTTTGCCCTTTTCGTGTCGCGAACATGGCGAGCAAACGTGAATGTGCAGCACGTCGCCAAGGACGCTGGCGCACCGCCAAGCGCGTCGTGTTAACCAGATCCTGATATCAAGGCCGAACCATGGACGCGGCTCTTCTTCGGAGCATGAGGTCAGTCTCCGCTTCGTGCAGCTCCAGGCCGCGGTCCTGCCCGAACAGGCACCTCCAAGCTCACGGTGCATAAATACGCGCCGTATGTTCACGCGCTGCTCCTTGAACGCGGCAGACGTCGCCGAGCGCGCTCGCTCTCATCGTTCTTCGTTTCTTGTACGCTGCCGCGAGGCGGTCAGCGCACCATGTGAGTTCACCTAAACCAAGGTCATTCCCCACACGAGCGCTAACTTATTCCGCGCGCTATTTGCGGTAGAGAGTTGTTTGCGGCAGAGCGCGGGGGACTCACTCGGTGTGCACGATTACCGGCCTGCGCTACCGGAACATTCATGAGCACCCACCAAGTCGCATTGACAGTGAGATCGGCGCAGCCTGCCAGCGCACTGTTCGTGTCGCACGGAAGCGTGGCCCGGCGCACGTTGTCCGCTTCCGACCAACTCCGTGGTTCCGATGCTATTATTAGCAACCGACCCCCTGGCACCCTGCGCCGGCGTGCTTGCCGAGCCTTGCCCTTGGTGAGCTCGCGCCTTCCTCCCGGCCTGACTTGGCTTTCGCTTGGCGCTTGGCTTCCGCTTGGCTTCCGTTTCGCTTGGCTTTGGCTTATCTGGCTCCAACTCCTTCGCCCCTGCACGTTACTGGACTGGCATGAGAAAGCCGTTCAACCAGCGCACAGGGACAAACGCAGAGAACGGTGACCAGCGCCAAGTGTCCGTGCAACCTTGGGCAAGGAAGGATGCGCTTGCTTCTCAAGTTCTGCGGCGCACGCAGGCTCGCGATGCGGGACAGAGCCTCTTGCTTGTGGCCGGCCTCGGCCTCGGCCTCGGCCTCGGCGGCGGCGGCATGAGCGCGTGCGTGGCGCTCTGGCCGGCCGCCGAGGCGTGCCCAGGCGGTAGCTGCGACGAGGCGACGGGCCGCTGCGTGTGCCAAGAGGGCTTCCTGCAAAGTGGCGACTTTACCGTGTCCAGCGGCTGCGTCGTGTCCAGCACGCTGCTCGATGTCTTCGCAGCGCTCGCGCTCGCCATGGGCCTGTACAATGTGCTCGCGCGCGCCAAGGAGCTCGTCAAGGTGCGGCGCGCCGTGACTCGCGCAAGGGCAAGCGCAGCCAAGACACTCACACGCGCGGTCGCCTACCACACGCTGGGGCTGGCCCTGGCATCCATCAACGCGGGCTGCTGTATCGCCTGCTGGGTCTGGCGCTACGAGGGCTTCGGTCTGCACGTGCCCAAGACGCTCGCGTATTTTTGTGCGGGTGCCGCCTTCATCGTCACCTTCGTCAAGGTTGTGCGCTTCTTCATTGACAACATGAACGCGGTCCTGGGCATCGGCTCGCGGGAGGTGTCCATGCGCCACCGGACGGCCTTTGTTCGCCGCCACGTGCCTGCCCTGGCCACAGTCTCGGTGCTGGCTTCCTCGGTGGCCCCCGTGGGCATGCTCGTCGCGCCGCAGAACGACTCGTGGGTCATCGCGCTCAGCCTCGGCTCTATATTTATGATCACCGTCATCGGGATCAGCTTTCACACCTGCCTGGACGGCTTCCTCCACGCCCTGCAGCTCGACGTCTCGGGCAACAGCCTGGACCACCCGGAGATTCGCCAAAAGATCCAACGTCTGCGCGCCAACATCTTCCTGGGCAAGCGTTTCTCCCTATTCGGCATCGCCTTGCCCAACATCGCCCTGCTCCTCTGCTTCTGCGTCTGGCCCTGGGTGCGCCAGTTCGTCCTCCTCAACGCGCCCATGTACAACATGTCCATGTGCGGCTGCGAGATGTGCAGCCTGCTCGTCGGGCGCTTCGTCACCGACAACCAGTCCTCTCGCTCTCGACGAAGGCCCCCTCCGGGCAGCGTCGTGCCCTCCAACACCGCGCGCGACCCCGCCTCCTCCAAAGACGAGGACCTCCTCGCGGTCAACACCGCCTCCAGCGACGTCCTCCACGCAGCCCCGGCCACCGCTCCGGGCTGACTCCCGCCTCGGCAGCCCCGTTGCGGCCTGGCCTGGCTTGGCCTCGCTCCGGGTCGCGCTCGTCTCCGAGTCGCTCTCCGAGTCGCTCTCCACGTCCGCCTCCTTCACAGAGACGCCCGCCCTCCTCGCGCTGCTCCGGGCTGACTCCCGTCGCTCCGGGTCGCGCTCGTCTCCGAGTCGCTCTCCGAGTCGCTCTCCACGTCCAGCTCCGGGTCGCGCTCGTCTCCGAGTCGCTCTCCGAGTCGCTCTCCACGTCCACCTCCTTCACAGAGACGCCCGCCCTCCTCGCGCCGTTCCGGGCCGACTCCCGTCGCTCTGGGTCGCGCTCTTCTCCGAGTCGCTCTCCACCCCGCTCTCCCCGTCCACCTCCTTCACGGCGCCGGCCGCGGCGATTCTAGGGGACACTCGCCCCGCGTCCCTGTCCCAGGCGCGCGCTCCGCTGCGCTGCGCTGCGCTCCGCACCGCGCCGCGCCGCCTCGCGCCGCGCCGCGCCGCGCGCGCGCCCGCGGCCAGGGCCGGCGCGCGGGCGCGCGGCGCCGCGCCGCGCGCGCGGCGGCCGGCGGCCGCCGCGGCCTGGCATGCGCGGATGGCGACGATGCGCGGAGGCAGGGATGGGTGGCGGCGCTGCGCGGCCTGCGCAGCCTGCGCGCGAAGGCAGAACCGGAGCGCGGCGGCGGGCGGCGCGCGGGCGGCGGCGGCAGGCGGCGCGGCGGAGGATGGAGCGCGGCGCCAAGCGGCGGCGCGGCGGCGGCGGCGCCCCGGCAGCCCTGAACCGGTACGACGAGCGCGGCGCGGCGCAGGACCGCGAGCGCGAGCGCAAGGAGCGCGGCGACGGCGCCGCGCGCGGCGGCGGCCGCGGCCGCGGCGGAGGCCGCGGCGGAGGCCGCGGCGGAGGCCGTGGCGGAGGCCGTGACGGAGACCGTGACGGAGGCCATCGTGAAGGCCGTGGTGGAGGCCGTGGCGGTGGCCGCGGCGGGGGCCGCGGCGGTGGCCGTGGCGGTGGCCGCGGCGGGGGCCGCGGCGGAGGCCGTGGCGGCGCCGCGCACTTCGAGGTCAAAAAGCGCGTCAAGAGCGAGGAGGTGGTGAAGCGGGAGCGCGAGTTCGCGCGCAAGAACCACAAGCCCAAGTTCATGGACCGACAAAAGGTGGAGCGCGAGCTGAAAAAGGTTCTGCGCGGACTCGAAAAGGACCCCACCGACCCTGCTCTTTGCGAGCGCAAGGCCACGCTTCTTGACGACCTGCGCTACACCAAGTTCTTTCCGCGCGATTGCCTGTACATCTCGCTCTTCCGCGACGACCTGCCCGAGGAAACGCTGGCGCTGCGCGAAAAGTGCCGCGAGCGCGCCTGCGACCTTGCCAAAATCACGCCGCGCGGCACCGAGGCACATTTGCTCCTCTTTTACAAGAGCCGTGCTGGCCCGTCGGCCGACGGTGATGACGACGCCGACAAGCCCACAAAGAGGAGGCCCAAGAAGTCTGCTCAAGACGCCGTCGATGCTGTCGCGGACGAGTCTGCGCCCGCTGCGGGTGCTGCTGATGCTACTGGTGCTGCTGGTGCTACTGCTGACGAGGTTCTTGACCCGACCAATGACGTCGAGCAGGACGACTTCTTCCTCTAAAATGAATGGCAAGCTCCACTGGGACGGTGTCTCTACGCCAGGGCAGAGTCGCCGCGTCTCACTTCTGCTGCGTTCAACGACGTCAACGACGACGACGAGCAGCGGCGCCTGACGATGACCTTACATTGTTCTCCCAACGCCAAACCAAGCATGTGTGTTGAACTCCCTCTCCTGCACCCGCCACCAAGCCCGCGGCAAGACTGCGGCGGCCCAGCACGTCTTCGTACAGGTTGAACAGCACGCGCGCGTCGCGGATGCGCCATG